>JAYKKT010000048.1:3122500-3305000 GCA_036023115.1 Brasenia schreberi
CGGACACTAATGCTAGTAACAATTTTCAATAAACAAGCGGAAGCATAAACTTACATATCTCTTAAGCATGAATCAATAAACACAAGAGATGCCAAAGACCTCAAAGGAGATTCTTTTATAAATCAATGGCTGGTCAATCAATACAAGATGGGAAGAGGAGTCCACATGACAAACCCTATGATACCGCCCAACAGTTGTGCATGTGTGTTGCCCGACTCTACTCTCTAAGAGTAAGTAAAATGAAGATCGACCAACAAGGGAGTCCTGGACTCCACCTACCTCATGCCTAGCACCTCTCTCTCTCTCTCTCTCTCAAACAACAATAGCCGACCAACCCTAAACCAAACCTATTGGGTTCCCTTATATAGAGAGCGTGGGACTGATACATAGATTCAGAGTGGCTCCAACCCAGCTTCGTATAAGACTCCTACACTAAAACAACCAAGAAGTGGACTTCCTGTCGGATCCAACATGATATGCCTCAACCCAAGCAAAGACTCAACTCATGTGCATCCATGCGAGACCCCCAAGTCACTCGCAACGCAATCAAGAAACTCAAAATATATAAGCTAGTCCGATAAAGTATCCTCAAGTAGAAACCTTCCTGGCACTGTGTGCATCCCTGCCAGATGTCGATCTCGACGCTGTAACACATTATACATACGGTCAAAACTATGACCTCTATCAAATTTTTTTGAATTTTTTGAAGTCAAGTTGCCACCTACAAAGTAAGTACATCCCAGTCTACATTAATCTAAGCGGCACCAACCGTTTTGACAAGTGAAAGGAGCTTTTGTCTAAAGCAACAGAACCATGCCAAACGGGACTGATCACTCTACTCAATTGAGCACGGACCGTTGCTTCTATATTTTCTTGTAATACATACATATATTTATATATATAATACTTATATAATTATATACAACATGTTTCTAAAGATGTCTTTTCCTGAATTAAAAGAAAACTAAATCACTTTTGACTCACCAAAAGTTGTTTCATTTCCTAAATGTATAGAAGTTCCAAATTATCTATCTATCTATCAATCGATCTACATGTGTGTATGCATTACATGTGTGTGTATGCATAACCACGCCTGTGCACATGCCAGAAATGCTGCTTTTGATTCCACATAGGAAATTAAAAACAAACAGAGAAAAATGTAACTTGTGTGGCACTGTAGACATGCACCCACCAACCTATCCCATTTATTATCCAGTTAAACGTCATCCGTGTCTCAATAAGGGGAACTTGTACATGGAAAGCTCAATTGCATGCACATTTACATTAATGTAGCAGAATGACAATTAGTTCTCACACATAATAAGCTCAAGTCGCAATAAAACATTACAAGAAAGTGCAAGAAACTGCCTTAATTCCTGGGCACCGGAAACGAGTTAGGTCCCTTGTGAATTAGCGAGACACAAGTCTCAAGCTAAGAATGAAGCTTCCGCCCTATTCAATGAGATAGCATCCTAAATCTGAATGCTAAGATCTTTCCTTGACTAATGCCGAGATTGTTGATCTCAAATCTCGTTGTGGTGTGGTAATCTCATTTATTAATGCATCTACTAGAGAAGTTACAACAAACAATAACAACAACAACTAAGCCTTTTCCCATACTAGACGGAGTCGGCTACATAGATTCTTTGTTTCCACAGAGCCCTACCATGTATCATGTTAGCAGGTAACTCATAATAAGCTAGATCATTCTTTATTGTTTCTTTCCAACACTTTTGTGGTCATTCTCTACCTCTTTTAATACTTTCAAAATCTAGTTTTTCATACCTTCTTATAGGCTCTTCTTTTAATGTTTCTTTCTATATGTCCAAACCATCTTAAATGCTATTCTCTCAGTTTATCCTCTAACTCCTAATTTGTTTATAATAACCTCATTATGTATATGGTATTTCCTTGTATGACCACTCATCCATCTCAACATCTTCATTTTTGTCACAGACATCTTTTGTAAATATTGATGATTAACTGTCTAACACTTAGAACCATAAAATATGGTAGGTCTAATTGCTGCTCTATAATATTTACCTTTTAATTTTAATGGTATCTTTTTATTACAAAGAATACCTGATGCTCCTCTCCATTTTAACCAACCTGCATTAATTCTATGCGTAACATCTCTATGAATTCTTTCATCACTCTAAAAAATTGATCCTAGGTATTTAAAATTTTCCTTTTGGAGAATGCAATGTATGCTAATTTTAATTTCTATGTCCTTTGAAGTAACCAAATGATCGTACATGTCACTCTGCTAACACAATATCATCTGCAAATAACATACACCAAGGTACTTCACCTTGAATATGTTTTGTTAACTCATCAATCACTATTATAAATAAGTATGGACTTAAAGTTGATCCTTGATGTAACCCAATATTAACTTCAAAGAAGTCTGTCATTTCTTCATGAATCCTCACACATGTTTTTGCACCATCGTACATGTCGCTTATAAGGTTTATGTATGTCAATGGGATACCTCTTTTTTTTAAGGTTCTCCAAAGAACATCCTTTGGTACTCTATCATAAGCTTTTTCTAGATAAATATCATATGAAGGTCTTTTTTTTTGCTTTAAAATGTTCCATAAGACGTATCAAAAGATAAATCGCTTCAACAATAGATCTACGTGGCATGAATCCAAATTGGTTCTCTATTGTACTCGATACTTGTCTTAATCTACATTCGATAATTCTTTTCCATAATTTCATAGTATGACTCATTAACTTGATACCTCGATAATTCGCACAATTCTGAATGTCTCACTTGTTCTTTTATATGGGTATAAGTGTACTCACTCTCCATTCCTTAGGCATCTTTTGGTTTTGCCATATTTAATTAAATAGTCTTGTGAGCCAAGTGATTCTTGTCTCTCATAGGATTTTCTAAACTTCTATAGGAATATTGTCTGGTACTACCAATTTACCACCCTTTATATGTTTAAGAGACTCTTTGACTTCATTCTTTTGAATATGTAGGTAGAAATTGTGGTTTATATACTTTTCTAATTTGGCTAACTCCTAATCTAATACTAACATCTTTATTTTTATTAAAAAGCTTATAAAAATAGTTTTTCATCATTCTTTATATCATTGTTTACCACTAGAATTTTTTGATCCTCGTCTTTGATGCATGTAATAAAATTAAAATCCTTAATTTTCTTATCTCTAGCTCTAGCTATTTTAAAAATATCTCTTTCACTCTCTTTTGAGTTGCATTTTTATATAAATCCTCTCAAATTTTAGCTTTTGCTTCACCGATAACCTTTTTCGCTTCTTTCTTTACTTTCTTATAAGCCTCTAAAGTTTAACTAGTTTTCTTAGCATAATGTAATTTGTAACATACCCTCTTTGCTTTGATTTTATTTTGTATCACTTCACTCTACCACGAAGCATCTTTTTGTGATAGTACACCTCCCTTAGATTCACCTAACACATCTTTCTTCACTTTCCTAATATGTATAGCCATATTATTCCACATATCATAAGGTGTACCAACATAATTCCAAGCATCTCCTTGAAGGACTTTCTGTTTAAATATACCTTCTTTCTCGCTTTTGAGGTTTCACCATTTAGTTTGAATAGCTCGATCCATACTTTTCTTCTTTATCTATTTTTTTACCTCTAAATCCATAACTAAAAGTCGATGTTGGGTGGTTAAAATTTCTCCTAAAATTACCTTATAATCTTTACAACACGATCTATCTTTTTTCCTATAAACAAAATAATCAATTTATTTGTGATAAGCCACTCTTATAAGTAATTAAATATTCATCTCATTTTTTAAAATTGTATTGACTATAAAGAGATCAAATGTCATAGCAAAATTTAAAATCTCCCTATCTTCCTCATTTATATTCCCAAAACCAAAGTTTCCATGAATACCTTGATATCCTAATACCTTTTTACTGACATGTCCATTTAAGTCTCCCCCTAAACAAATCATCTCCCTTTGTGGAATTCTTTGAATCACCTTATATAATTCCTCCCAAAATGTCGTATTTATACTATCTTCTACTCCTACTTGGGGGTACGTAATGACAAACTATATTCAAAATTTTTACTCTTAGCACTAATTTCAACATCATGATTTGGTCACCATATCATTATATATCTACTATACTATCATTTAAATTTTTATTTATGATAATACCAATTCCGTTTCGGGCTTTTTCATTTCTTGAGTACCATAATTTAAAACTTATATCCTCAATCTCCTATACTTTTTGTCCAACCAGCTTTGTCTCTTGTAAACATAGGATATGAATATTTCTTTGAATCATAGTATCTACCACCACCATTAGGTTATCAGAATACAAATCTTATTATCTAGGACTAGCTTCCTTACTCCTGCATCCATCCATACTGAAAATGCGGAGACCCTATCTGCCTTTCCATAATATACTTCTTCAAGCAACTCACACTAGTTTTTGTTTGCTTGAGAATTGCTCAATGGGGTCATTGTAAAGTTTCTAGGAAAAATAGAGATTGAGATCTATTATCCCAAGTGCCTAGCATGTCAATTCAGGCTGGTACAAGGAATCTTTAGGCCTATGTACCCAATACAACATTTCGGGGAGAGCATGTTGCTTCAAGTGTAGTAGTAGCAAAAGTCACCAAGGCAAACATTGTCATCATCAACTAGTCCCCTTTCCAATCTTAGGACTACATGGGTGTTCGACTATTGGTAGTCGATGGCTATCATGACCATTTTTTATTTGAAGGAATTTGTTCGGCATTTTGCCATCTCGAGGGCCACTCTGATTGGTCGGAGTACAATACCATTTATTCAATATTCCTCAAAGAGGCAAAAGGTTGTCACTTCAATTTAGGTGATATTATCACTCTTATCTTTGCATTGACTAAGGCTATTATGAAACTTCTAAAATAGCCTCTTCTCTTGACCTTTGTAGATGTTGGCTTTTGGTACCATGGAGGTAGAGGATGTGGCTATCAAGGGAGCAAATTGACTTCTCATGTCTCTTTTTCTAGCTTTGTCCGACATTGTCAACCATCTCTTGATCTTGCATCTAATTGTGTTTCCCTTTTGTTACAAAGATATCCTATTGAAGGTAGGAATGTTGAGCCCTGACTAGTTGGTGCTCCTTAAGAGAGCACTCTTGGAGCAAAGCAATCCATATTTGCCCCAATTGAACTTACACCACAAGCTTTTGTCAAAGGAAACCTAGAGAGCACTCTTGGAGCAAAGCAATCCATATTTGCCCCAATTGAACTTACACCACAAGCTTTTGTCAAAGGAAACTTAGAGTCAACAATGTTGGAGGTTATGCTTGCTAAGGGAGGACCTTATTCAAAAGCTCCCATGAAGGCAAAGAACTAACAAGCAAAATGTTAGTCGAGTCCTGACATAAGATTGACAAAGGAGGATGTCCTCTTATATACGGACTCAACTTGATCTACAAATGAATTCTCTAGTAGTCAACTTGCCCTTCTTAGGTGGGATAACATTTTCCTGTGATGCAATGTCTTGGACATCACAAAGTCTTGTTGAGGATGATAGGGCTTTTCTTTCGATTGCTAGATAAGCCAATAAAAAATTAGGAGTTTCTTCTAGTGGCCACTACAATCGGTGTCATATGACTCCCAAAAGAAGGTTAGGGAATCCCCAAGGTAGGTTGGGGAAATAGTTGCCACAAGTGCTCCTCAAACATAGAATCACATTTTATCATTGAGCTCAAATGATGAAAAGAGTACTCTTCTATCCATGCAAAAGAAAGGAGCTTCTATAAGGGAATCCCTCTCATTTCTGTGTGACTGCTCATATCAAATTCATCAAAGGATTACTCAATAAGGGCCTCTTATTGAAGGGTAGCCCCGGATTCGCCCTCATTTATACCTTGGGAGTGTTTGGCTCAAGAAAACATTCATTCATCAGCTCCCCTAGGTGTGTGGAGATTTAGTCGATAAAGTTGGTGATGAAATATCCAAATTTTTGACAAATGAAGAAAGTCTACTGAGCATCAAGGATAAACTAGATTAGCTTTCCAAGTAGCATGATTAAGAGAAAGCATACTTACTTAATAGGACTAAGCCCTTTGGTTGCCTGTCTTTGGGAAGAAAACAACCAATGTCATCAAGCACTCAAACAGAAAGAAACACTCAAGCTTAAGTTTTTAGATGTGTCTCGAGAGCTTAATGAGATTGCATTCACTTTCTCGATTTTGGGTGAGAGGTAGGCATCTCTTCTTTGACAGTTAGTAGGGATAGAGGCTCACTATGAGAAGTAACTCACAAAGGTTAGAGAGATAGAGAAAGCAAACTTAGACTTTGTCTCAAGTAGGCCTCCTTCGAGTGAAGACCTCCTATTTTCTTGAAGTCAGGATGCGCTGGAGAAGGAGACAAAATAGTATCAATAGACCATCTAAAGTTGAAGGTTGTCACAACTTAAGAGCATTTCAAAGCCTCGTGATTGCAGTAGGACCCAGCTTGCTTAGCTACAAGCTTGCGCATTGCAGTTTGGTTTGAACTACTCTCAAGTTGCAGCAACCTTTAGTTGCGGATGCAAAAGTTCGTTCCTTGATTAGCTATCCTAGGATAGCTCTCTCCATCACTCACTTAAGAAAGAAGGCTTAAGAGCTAAAGGAAGAATGTTGTATCTTTATTACAATGGATCAATGTCAATCGGTACAACAACTTCGATTGGAAAGAACTGAAGACAGAAGTTTCACTCAGCTTTCAAGAAGAACCTAGCTAGGACGACTCTAGTGCAACACTAGATCTAAAATTTTGAATACTAGAAAGACTACTCCTCTGCCCTATTTATTGGCAAGGGGGTTGGGATAACTGCCAAGGGATATTCCTTGAAATATTCCATGGTAGTTAGGCTAATTGGTAACCGACTGGTGTTAGGTTGGTGCCTGCTAGACAACATAGAGTCTCTAGACTCTTTCATCCTTGGCTGGTTAGTTCAACTATTCTCCCACACTAACGTGGACACTTAGGTAGCCTAGTTACAAGTAGACTAGGGATACTAGCTAAGTATGTATGAAGTGAAACAAGTTCCAACACAGGATGTACATAAGACAATGTGAGTCGAGAGTGATATACATCGAGTGTGCATGCAGGCACGTGCTAGCGAGGTGATGCTGGTACGTGGCACTGATGCATGAGCGTGCATCCTCATCGCTACTTGGTCTTCACTCTATAGCTCCATAGATGCGTGAGCCACTAGAGCGTGTGAGTGTGCACGCCTCAAAATCAAGGTTGTGACAACTCTTCCCCAGCTAAGTCAGGACTTGTCCTCGAGGCCTCGTGGTATGCTTGAATCAGTTGCTTGTACTACCACAGTTGTGCACTACGAATCCATGAGTTGTCGTCGGGACTCTTCCCGATCCACCATACCAAGTACTAAAGCTGATGTCTCGGATCTGTATCATTTACCCTGTGAGCTAATACATCGTCTATTGTTGTGACTTCTTCATGTACCGGTGGTGTTCGATGCTCCGCCCTCAATTGATCCTTGAAGTATCGCTTTAACTAGGATACGTGGAAAACTTGATGAATCTTCAATTTGTCTGGAAGTTCTAGTTTGTAGGCCACCAGTCCCACCTTTTGTGTCACCCTGAATGGTCAATCGTATTTAGGTATAAGCCCCAATAGGCTCCCTTTGTAAACTTTTCAACGGATGTATTTTAGAATTTGAGGTAGCACTTGATCTCCTACATCAAATTCTACTAGTTAGTAGTGCTTGTTGACATACTTTACAATCCTAGCTCAAGCTCTCTTGTGTGAGGTCTTGGCTTCTGTATGTAGGGTCCTTTATCTCAACTCCCCTAGTGTGGTTGGGCAACTGGTGTCTCCATCACCTTGCACCAATTCTAGTGGTCCTAGGGGTTGCCACCCTAGGGTTAGTTTGAAGGGACTCTTTCCTATAGACGAATTCTTATAAGAGTTGTAGTTATACCATGCTAGAAGTGCTACCCAGTTCTTTTGGCTTGTAGTTACATAATGACGTAAATACTCTTAAGGCAGTGCATCAACCTTTTAGTTTGATCCTCTATTTGTGGATGCTAGAACAATGAGAAGAGGAGTTTGGTCCCAAGCATTTGGAATAGTTTGACCTAGAACCTGATGGTAAACCTGTTCAACCCTCTTCCCACATGCCAAACGTGTCTAGCTGCTTCTCCTATGTGTGGATATCCTCCAACAGTTGTGTAGTAGGGTTGGTCTGATGAAATGAATTTGGATTTGAATCAACCCGATAACCTGAAAAAGATTTGGTTTGGTTTGGTGCCTATAAATAACAGACTTTGGATAACAGAAAAGGGGAGGGACCTAAGGGAAAAATGATTCCAGCCCAAGAGTAAGAGACCCATCCAAGAAGTACGTGAGAGAGCTCATTCTCATCCCAATGAGGAGTTCATTCAATGAAGAGAGAGAAAGGGAGAGATCTATTTTGAATATAATAGGAAACAAACGAACATAGATACTAGCATTTTACTAAGATCCTAAATGCTCTCTTCATTTAGGATGAACTCTGATCTTAGTAAGATGCATGGCCAAAATTTCAGAATAACATTCGATTAAAAGCTCTTCTTAGCTTTTTTTAAGCATTAAAGGGTCCAAAAATACAAATAATTTTTTAATAAAACCTTACACCTCCTAGCCACTCAGGTAAAATATTTGAGATTTTTGAATCCTTATAAGGGCCTCTCAAAAATACAAACTTTCACACTGTGAAACAAAACCAATTCTGTTTTCATATAAGTGAACTCGATTGGGCCAAGTGAAATCATTGTCATTATAGAAAAGGTTATTTTGAATCAAAATCATTTTTAAAAAACTCTAGATTTCAAAATCACTCATTCTAAGTGTCTAAGTTGACCCTTGGGTACCGATTTAAGAAGGTCTACGTCAATAAAAACCTACTTTCCCACAAATCGCCGAATAGTCAAATAAATCTCTTTGGAAGTTTTAGTAAACTTGCTGGCATGTTCGTGCATGTTTTTGCAAGCAAAGTTTTAATTTCGCATAAGACTAAAAATTTTGTTTATACATACGAAATCATAAGAAACCAGAGACATATTACATTAACAACATTATATTTACTCATCCATCTTCACCTTGATGTTACATTCATTTTTTAAGGTTATTGTAAACACCCAAAAAATTTATCAAAATAATTCGATTTTTTAGAAATTTTGCCTTTTTAGAAAAAAATCGCGGTTTTGGCTCTTTTAAGCGTTTTAAATAAAGGCACCTTAAATGAATTTATTTTCATACCAAAATTTCATGGCAACCTCCAAATAAGAGTAAATTGCATCCCTCTTAAAAAGATTCAATTTTGACGAAGAGCCAAAAAAATGATTGTTTTACCCTCAAGCCCAAATTAGCAGTATTCTGCCTATTCAAATGATTTAATCTAAAGAAATGATGGTTTCAAACAATTTTCTTCAAAGAAATAATAGAAAATGAGACATTGGGAACCAAACCCAAACATGTTTGCTAAATGTCAAAATTATAAAAAACCTTTTGAAATCAAATCAAATCAGGCCTCAAAAACTCGCCCGATTAAGAAGAGTCCTACTTTGGGACCCTACACCTATCAAGGGTTAAAGCGGTCTGACACCCTACACCCATTCAAGGTTAAAGTGGTTTGATACCCTACACCCAATCAAGGGTTAAAGTGGTTGAAACGGTAAAGACCAACTCACGAGGCGAAAGCAGGTCGATCATACAAACGAACACTGGGAATGAAACTCAATTGTTCTAAAAAAGAACAATATTTGAAGATTTTGATAAAAACAATATTTTCAAATATATCTCAAAATGAAATGATTTTAAATGAGAAAATATTTGAAACCATAAATAGGGATGAAGCCGAATCATCTCTCCGAAGAATCAACGAGAATCACGGCTACAACAAGCATCAAGCTGGACATGGACCAAGGGAAGACCCAAGGCACACATCACGGCCAAGCCCACATTGGCCAAGATCACACGACTTGATTAGGCCAATGGGGCTCATCTAGGCAAATCTTCTTGTAGACTTGGCTCAAGCATGCAAGGTGGATTCAAGTTCAAGACATCAAGATCAAACCAAGCCACATTAACCTAACCTACCTAATACACCTTGGCCAAACCAAATTGACTTAACCTACCTAATACATCTTGGCCAAACCACATTGACTTAACCCACCTAATCCACCTTGGCCGAACCAAATTGACTTAACCCACCTAGTCCACATGAGCCGAACCACCTTGACTTAACCCACCTAGTCCACATAGGCTGAACTACCTTGACTTAACCCACCTAGTCCATATTGGCCAAACCACATTAACCTACTTGATACATCTTGGCCAAATTCCCCAAAGGAAGATAACTCTAGCCGATCAAACCCAAGTCTAGACACCTAGCCGGGTTCATATCTAGCTCGAGCCAAGGCAAAATCGGCCCACCTAGGACTGCACATGCTCGGTTCATGTTGACCTAGGGGATCACATGAAGGAGCTTGGAGCTGGCCAAGAAATATGGATTGGATTTGGGTCAAGGAGCTGCCCGCCCCATGGAAGGCACTAGAGACCCCTCTTGACCTATAAATAGAGGCCAAGGAGGTCTCATTTCCAACAATCTAGCACTTGGAGGGACCTTCCAAAACGTGAGGGAAGAGAGAGAGAGCTTAGGAGAGAGGGGAAGTGCTGCAAGCTAGATAGAGAGTGAGAGAAAAGAAGAGAGAAGAGAGAAAGGGAGGGAGAAAAAGAGGTGGTTCCAAGCAAGGAAGGAGTCAAATTCCCCATTGTGAATCCGGTTCTTGAGCTGCTGAGTATTTCTTTCCATTTTCCAATCTAAATTTCTCTCTTAACATTCAATTCAAAGAAGGGGTTGTAATAATGGAGCTTTGTCTCCCCCCATATTATAATAACAAGTAAATATGTTGTCAATTTCATTTCCTATGCACTCTACTTATTTGTTTTCTTGATTCTACATCTCTGTACTCTATAAAACTCGTATAACTTCTAATCCCCTATATGCTTAAGCTAATCTACATATTTACATTCATTTCCCTTCAGCAATTTACTTTGGATTGTTGTGTTTATGCAATTTAAATTTGGGTGAGTTGCATCACGTATGTTGTAAAAATACTGAAAAACTATTTTCAGCATCCCTGTATATGTATGTTGCTTTAATTTTCATTTCTTTATCTCTACTCCGATTAATATGAAATTTAACACACTTCATTTACACACATAAACTAACCTCTGATAAAATTTTAAATAATTTTAGGGCCATGCAACCATGTAATTAAAAGTGTGTAAGATCGAAAAATAACCAGAACCATTTTTGCACAGTCTGTTTTCCTCAAATAGAGGTTGGATAAAAGTCTCATAACTCTGTGTGTAATGATCTAAATCATGTAAAGCTTGATTCATTGGAAAGATTACATTCATAGATTTTCAGCAAAACCAAATTTATCAAAATTGGATCTCCGAGCAACAAGATACAAAACTTTTTGTGAGTCTCTTTATTTCTGTGACAGAGCATTCATGAGTGTCTGAGCAGAGACACTTCTCTAATTTAATTTGGAATCATCGTAGCACCCAAAAATATAAAAAAAAATATTTTTGGAATCAACACATATGTGCCTTATCATTGTAAAAGTTTCCTGATTCTTGGAGATTCGAAAGTCATTGAAAAAAATTAGGAAACAATGTTTGAAATCAGAATCAGTTTCTGTTTTTAGAACTTTACAAAATTTTTCTTCAAAAACACCAAGTGCACAAAATTTGGTCTAATCTCTCGAATATTTTTTGAGTGGATTTGAAATCACACTTGCACACATGAAATTCTCAAAGCGCTTAGGCTGACCCTTGAGCATCGGTTTAAGAAAGCCTAAAGCGAAAATATCACGCTTAGCCACAATTGCCCAAAAGTCGGATTTATAAAACTTTGCTAGTTTTGAAAACTAGCTGGCACGCTCGCTCAAGCAAAGCGGATTTGAGAAATTTATTTCAAGTCTCTACATAGACTTGGAGTGAAATTTTCATATCCATAACTATGTTGTTTTAATTGCATGTAAATGACCAACAAATATAAGATGTCTTTCTTGGAGGTTGTTGGATTTATATCAACTAATACGATTTTTTATTAGCATATATTTTATGAGCATAGAAAAGGAAGATAATTTTGTTTAGGTGTTGTGATATGCAAGAAAGTTATTTCCACAAAGAAACCTCTCAATGTACTATGTATTGATCGTGAGTTAGCATTAGTAAATGTAATTGAAATTGCTTTCCCCAAGTCAATACATCTCTTATGCACATATCAACAACAACAAGTAAGCCCTTTACATAATAGATGGGGTTGGTTAAAGAGTTTCATTATATGCTATGCTTAAAAGAAGAAAGATGTTTTTTTATTGTTTCTTTCTAATATTCTTGTGGTGTTTTTTTTTCTCTTTTAATATATTCACTATCTAGTTTCTCACACCCTATCAAAGTTTTCTTTTGCCTCTTTTCAACGTGTCAAAATTATCTTAAACTATTTCTCCTCATTTTATTATATGTTAGAGTTAGTCTCAATTTGTCATTGATAACCTCATTACAAATATGGTCTTTCTTTGTTAGACTACACATCCATCTTAGTATCTCTACTTCTATCATGCATGTCCTTTGTACATGTTCATGATTAATTGCCCAAGACTCAAAGTTGATCCTTGATGTATTCTATTATTAAGTTAATGAAAAGTTGTCATTCCTCATTTGTTGTCACACATGTTTATTCATTATTATACATATCTTTTATAAGATTGATGTACATCAATGCTACACCTTTGTTTTCTATAGTTTTCTAAAGAATATCTCTTGACACCTTATCATAAGTTTTTTAAATCAATAAATACCATGTTTAGGTTTTTGTTTCTTGCTCTAAAATGTTAACAAGAGATCTTAATAAGTAAATAACCTCAACAGTCGATCTCCCTAGCATGAATTTAAATTGGTTTTCTATTATATTAAATACTTGTCTCAACTTTCATTTAATAATTTTCTCATAACTCTATTGTATGACTCATCAACTTGATACCCTAATAATTTAAATAATTCTGAGTGTCTCCCTTATTCTTGTATATATATATATAACTCTACTCTTGTTCCATTCCTTATCCATCTTTTAAATCAAGTGATACCCATCTCAGCTAGGATTTTCAATACTTATAGGAATGTTGTTTATATCACATAGATTTAGAAACTTCATAAGTTTAAGAGGTTTTTTGACTTCATTTCTTTGAATATGTTTGTAAAAGTTACGGTTTATATACTCTTTCTAGTTTGTCATCTCTTCAAGCTAATATTCATACCTATATTTTCATTTAAAAGCTTATGACAATAACCTTTTCATCAATTTTTTATGTCATTAGTTGCCATTACAATCTTCTCATCATCATCCTTGTTGCATCTGAACGAAATAATATTATTAGATTTTCTATCCTTAGCCTTAGTTATCCTAAGAATATCTCTTTTATCTTCTTTTGAGTTGAACTTTTTATATGAATCCTCCTAAGTTTTGGCTTTTGATTCTCTGATAACATTTTTTTTCTTCTCTGCTTTTTTATAAGCCTCCTAAGTTTTATCAATCTTGTTGGTATAATTCAATTTGTAACATACCCTATTTGTCTTAATTTTATCTTGCATAGCCTCACTCCACCATCAAGTCTTGTTTTATTCTAGATTTAACCAGCAAATCTTCCCTCACTTTCCTAACATACATTACCATAATGTTCTACATGTCACAAGCTATGCTTACATAATTTCAAGCATTTTCTTGAAGAACTTTATTTTCTAAAATAAAATGTTTTTTATTTTAAAAATTATACCATTTAGTCTAAGTAGCTCTATATTATTGCATTTTCCTTCACTTATTTACATGTCAATCTATTACTAAAATCGATATTGGGTAGTTAGGTGCAACTAAAGTAAAAGGTTGCATCATAATAAACTCTTTGGTTGGTGAATATTTCCCACCCCAACTAGCAAATTTAGGTAAGTATAAAAGAGAGTTAGATCTCTATCTAGCTTTTGCAATTACGGTAGGTTTCTTTATTCATTTTATGGAGACCCTCACATTACTGGATAAGGATCATGTCATTTTTTAATTATGGAGACCTTGTTTACCCAATTCCTTAATTAGATCTAGATAGGACTATGGCATTTAAAAAAAATTCCAATAGGATAAATATTGGTTTAAAGGGACTCAGATCAAACATGTTTAAACCTAGGCTTTTAAATCTAGTACGTAGAGATTAAATAATTGTACATTTTATTTCAAACCCATATGAACCCATTTAGCAGGGCTTTTATTTTAGAAATATCACATCTTGGATTGAGATTTCATAACCTTGAGACTCGATCCTTGGGGCTCAAGCTTCTGTATCTTCATTTTGAAATCCTTTGGTACGTTCATAATCAAGCTGGTACACGTGGTTTTCCATGCTAGTTGGTTGATGAACTTTTACTAGCGATTTCTGCCTGACAACTTAAGGGACTTGATGTGGTGGGAAATAAAGTTTGACATGTCTCCTACATGGAGATGACCTTTATTCGACCCATCGGGTCTCAACTCGATCTACTCATGATACAGGGGCATGTATTACCAACTTGGTTGCATGTGAGTTGGGGTTGAGGAAAAACATGAGTATTCTTTATTGGGTAATAGATAGCAAGTACCCAATCCGTATTTGGTCCATCTAAGATAAATGTGTTAAATGCTCCTATCAGTCATATGATATGTCTAGATAGTCATCTCATGATTTGTTTGATTTTTAGGAAAAATCCGCATAAATATCATGTAGTTTTAGGCCTTTTCATATTTGTATTCTTTAATTTAGTACTCATTCTCCTTTAGTACCCTGTAGTTTCGAAAAAAGTCATTTTGTGCAAAATCATTAATGTTTTTAAACTCTCTCTGATGTGGCTCATTTGCTCATTACTTTTGAGATTTGAGTTTTGCATTATTTCATACCTTGTTTATTATATTAATCAAAATGATTGTTATTCGGCAAAAAACCACCCACATTCTTCCCACCAAACATATTAGGATTTCCCAACTCATCACCACTAGATACTCTAGTGTGAATATTGCCTGCTCATCATCACCAACATCCTCTTGCTCTCTACCGCTAACGTCAACTCCTTGGCTAGACAAATAATCCATATTTATCTCCCAACAACTCCTCCCTCCATTCATCTATAGCAGATGCACCATTACCTAATATGACTGGAGTTCCTAATTTGGGTTACAGTGGACTAAATCCTCACAATTACCATATACAAATCCAAAGAATCATAATCGCTATTATCCTATAATATTTGATGTACGTCCTTATTCATGCCTTATTTCCTCTAATCCATGATCCCTAGAATTACGTACCATATATTAAACATATAAGGACAACACTTTTCACGGTGGTCATACAGTGAAGTGATCCAAAACATATGTAGGAAAAAAATCAGCATCCCTCTAATCACCAATATAAATAACACTAGAAGGACTCCTTTCCCATCTCCTTCTAGTAGGTTTAATGTGAAATTCCTCATGATCAATCATTGGAAAAACAACAATAGAGTTAAACGAATACTATGATAATACTAGAGATGTCAAAAATGGGCCTGGCCCTATGAGCCGGGCCAGAGATTTCAGGCCCATATTTGAAGCAGTGCTGATGGCCCGGCCCGTCTGGCCTTGGGAGATGATGGGGCCTAGAAGGACTGGCCGGCAGGGACACTGGCCCATTGGATATTAGATCGGGTCTATAAAACTCGATCCAAATCAATTTGAAATTCAAATCCAACCTTAGTATTTCAAGTTTCAACAAGACATATACACATGTAATGAAAGAACTATACATATGTACGACGCATATATGTAATATATATATATATATATATATATATGTGTGTGTGTGTGTGTGTGTGTGTGTGTGTATGTATGTGTGTATACATTTAATGGAAAACTAAACATATATATGAAGTATATATACATGCATTTGCATATATACATGTAATTGAAAAATTATATATATGTAGTATATGTGGCTCATATTCATATATATGCATATACGTAGTATATTTATACATGTACATTTATGTATATATGTAATTGAAAAAACTATATATATATATATATGTATATATATGAGCCATATATACTATATATATATACACACATGTACTAAGAAACTATACATGTAACAAAGAAAACTTTACATATATAAATATAATAAAAAAACTATACATACATATACTATATATATATATGTAATAAAAAACTATATATAATATATATTTTTATATGTAGACCAGCCCAACACTTTAGCGGCCCATATAAAATGTGGGTCGGGCCAGCCCACATTTTTGCTGGCCCATATTGACATCTCTAGATAATACCAAGTGTTGGGTGCAAACATATCGAAATTGGATTGCAATGAAAATCAAGATGTATATATAAGTAAATTGGATTGCTATTGATATGACAAACAATCTTGATGTTTATATAGAAGCAATTGCTATGCCAAACAAATGATTTATTTAGACAAATTTGAATGTAATTATGATTCAGATGTTGATGCACATGCATCATGAAATTGATAGGCGGCCTATACAATGATTTTGTAAGGCCTACAATACAACATAGCAATGCTGAATAATGGGGAAGGCGATTTACTATTGCTAGACAAGGTTGTTAGACAATACATAACACGGAATTTTAACATATTATGGATTGCTATTCATATGTGGAAAAAATTTCAAGGCCCATACCATGAATTGGTAATACGCAGTAGAACATTTTGGTCCAGACAAGTTAACAAATAATTTTTGATAGTGGAGTGCATAGAAAGGGGAGCTATTGAATTGACAATGGGCTAGGCTTTGCGTTAAATAAGAAACAAGGCAACAATCCCCAAATTAATAAGGGATTTGTGAGTAATGTCACTGATATCTCAAAACCACGGAAATCTGTTTTGATTCAAGGCTTCAGTTTGGGATATTAGTTCGTGATTTGTTGATTAAAGAATAATGATTAGAAAAGTTGAGGATCCGCAATGAAAGATCAAGCATGATGGACTTCAACAGTCTTCTTCCATGGTGGCACATGTTTGATGTTGTAGCAGGCCAAATCCATATATGGGTGTTTGTAATGGTGATGACAATGCCGATCACTGTACTTAGTGATCCATAGGAAAGGATTGCTCAAATCCATAGATCGATAGGGCTCCAAGAGAGTCAATCTTAGGTCAGCAACTGAAAACTTTTTTCCCTCCCAATAGCCTACCTTTGTTTCCTTCTATACACCTCAACCTATACCTACTAAGGTCAAGCTCACCACATCCTTGACTCGTAATATTGTTGAGATAGATTGCTCGGTGATCTTCCCAACATAATTTGTTCATGATGCTCATATAATCATATTTTGGTTGCATAACTTAGTTTCATATTTCATGCCTTAACCGACTTCATCTTTAGGGTTTATTCCATGACGTGTAGTCGGTCCGTAGTGTGTAAGCTTTCATCATGATTAGTTATATTCGGTTAAATTCGAAACCAAACACACACACACACGTATATATATATACACACACACACACACACACACACATATATATATATATATATATAACCGAGTTTACTCCGTACTGCTGCATGCTACTCATAATTCATGTTGCGTTGGTCCTCATATATGTTAGTTATCGCGCATATTGTTTGGCATTAGTCATAAAACCTGCAACTAATTGAACATTTATATTTCAGGCCTTTTTTGCATACCCCAGGGAGCTTGGAGTTGGACGGGCTCAGTGTGGGCCAACCCTAGCTGGGGAGTAGATAACCTAGCCCCGACTTGTTGCAGCGGTAGATCCTTGGAGCAAGAATAGGAGTACCCTTGAGACATTGAGTAGCAAGAAGTGTTGACCCCTATTCGGTGAAGCAGGAAGCGCGGATAGAACACACCCTTAAAGACCATTTTCTTTGTTTTACTTGTTGAGAAATTGTAACTAGATGAGCACACACCTTTGAAATAATATTACACATTTGATTGTCCACAGGTGTGTTCATTTGCATCACATCGTTGCTCTACTTGGCAGAAAAAAGAAGAAACATGTTACCGGCCACATCAAATAATTAATAGAACAATTCGACCCAAAACCTCTTGCACTCGAAGCAAGAGTTATACCACCAGGATAAACACAAATTTTGTGATATTTTAAGAAAAAACTAAATGTTGGTTGAAGAATATAATGAATTAAAAGTTTGATCCATGGATAAAAAATCCTTGCCATGCATCAAATCAATTATTGAATTAATGCTAAGTGTGTTTGAAAATTATGGGAAAGAATTATCAAACGTAGGTTAAGATAAGTATCAAGTACAATAGAGAACCAATTTGGATTCATGTCTGGCAAATCCACTATTGAAGTGATTCTCCTATTGAGACGTCTTATGAAACATTTTAGAGCAAAAAAGAACATACACATGATATTTATTGATATAAAAAAAGCTTACAATAAGGTATCAAGAGATATTCATTTATATTAGTCATTGATTAGTTCACAAAACATATTGAACATGAAGTATCTTTGTTTATGTTATTTATAGATGACATTGTGTTAATGGATAAGTCTAAGGAAAAAGTTAATGAGAAATTAAAACTATGGAGACAAACATTAGAAGGTAAAGGTTTTCAACTTAGTAGAACAAACACAAAATATATGGAATGTAAGTTTGATCATTTGGTTACTTTAGAGGACATATAAATTAAGATTAACACACATTGCATCCCTCACAAGGAAATTTTTAAATACCTAGAGTCAATTCTTTAAAGTGATGAAAAAATTGATAGAGATGTTACACATATAATTAATGCCGGTTGGTCAAATGGAGAGAGCCATAAAGTATTCTGTGTGATAAGAAGATACCATTAAAAGGTAAATATTATAGAGCAACAATTAGACCTGCTATGTCTTATAGTTATGAGTGTTGGGAAGTTAATCATCATGTACAAAAGATGTCCATAGAAGAAATGAAAATGTTGAGATGATAAGTGGTCGCACAAGGAACGACTATATACATAATAAGGTTATTAGAAATAAATTGGAAGTAGCACCAATAGAGGATAAAATTAGAAAAAAATGTTTAAGATGATTTAGATATATAGAAAGACAACTAAAGGACGCTCCCGTAAGAAGATATTAAAAACTAGATTGTGAAAATGTTAAAAGAGGAAGAGGTTGACCACAAAAGTGTTGGAAAGAAACAATAACGAATGATTTAGTTTTTATTGAGTTAATTGCTAGTATGACACATGATAGGGCTTTGTGAAAACAAAGAATCCAGGTAGCCAACGCCTTCTAGTATGGGGAAAAGCTTAGTTGT
Source organism: Brasenia schreberi (assembly GCA_036023115.1). NCBI lineage: Eukaryota > Viridiplantae > Streptophyta > Magnoliopsida > Nymphaeales > Cabombaceae > Brasenia > Brasenia schreberi. The sequence goes on from JAYKKT010000048.1 coordinate 3,141,893, forward strand.
TGTTGTATTTGAAAATAAGTTAGTAAATAAAAACAAATTTAAAGTTAGTGGTAGATAACATTAGTAAGTTCATATTATTTAATTAATAACTATGAATTATATTATTTTAGATAATTAAACATGATCTTGAAGGTAAGTTAGAACTTTAAATTGATCAATTACCTAAAATAAACTGATCTTAGTTAATATATTAAACTAGAATGTCAATTAATGTAGATAAATAGTTAATTGATAACTATACATCAATATATTTTAATTAATGTGAATAACTAATTAATCAAAAAAATTAATTTAAGGGAAATTAATAAGTTCAAGTCGTCTTATTTTCCTCCTTGACTTCTTCAGCTGGTTAATTAGGATCCACGCCAATAAAAAAAGTAATGATGTCAGCAAAAGTTGACCAAATTACTAAGAGCACAAGCCACATGTAATTTATCATAGTTAAATCACAAGATACTAAAATTTTTCCCATAAAAAGAATTATATCAGTCTGTGGGTGCGTGCTAAAGGAATCCAATCAACTAGTATATATGTCATGTATTTCTGATTTTATGGACGATTGTGGAGAAGTACTGCCATCCTTGCTCCGGAAACTATATTCAAAGGATACTGTTGTTCAAATGCCAGAAAAGCCATCGGAGGTTATCCACGAGCATGATCAACCTCTGAAGATGAAGGTGATAACGAATCCAGGGTGATTATCAAGGAGCATCTTTTCTTTTACATTTGATTTCGTTGATAATTGTTTTGCACTAAATTGAACAAGCTTTACAACTTAGGGTTCATGCCTAATGCAAATTATCTCTTTTGAATTCATGTAGTAGATGGAATTATTTTTGTAATTAGGTTTATTGAAGTTTAGGTGAAGGCTCATAAGAAAACGTAGTGAGATGATGCATTCCTCAATATCCAAATCCTACCCTTCAAATCCAAAACCAGAACAAGGCAGAGGTCGGACTAACTCTCTGGCATCCAGATGCTCAATTCTGATTCAACTGGATAGCAGATTCTAGCTCCGTAACAAGAAACCCTTTTAGAGAGCATTCTTGTCCATGTGTTGTGTAAATTGATGAGGTTTCATATAGATTACTGTTTCATGCATATAATATTATCATTTCATGCAGTTAAACGCATGCAATGATGCATTTCAACTAGTGAACGTGTAAATATTTGCATATTTGGTTAAATGTAATACGGCTGACGCAATGCTTTCTTGGTGTATATGTAAGACCCTAAGAAGCTATTTATTCTCCTGTTGTCAGCATATTGAGTTATTCGTGAAGTATTTTTTGTGGAAGTTGTTGCATGCGATCTGTCATAGTTTTTTCTCTCCGAAGCTATTTATTCTCCTGTTGTCAGCATATTGAGTTATTCGTGAAGTATTTTGTGTGGAAGTTGTTGCATGCGATCTGCCATAGTTTTTTCTCTCCTTCGTCATCGTTAAAAAATCGTTCTACCTGTAAATCATGTTCCGTCTATTCCCGGTCTCTTTTACTCATATTTTTTCTTATGCCCAAGATCTGTATCTTGGGTGGGTTTTGTCTGCTGAATTGCTCGGGTTGACACTTATTGTTATCCTTCGACTTCTATTTGATTTCCCTGCCAAACACCAAACTTATGTTCCCCGTCATTTGCAAGAAATCACATCACTTTTGGACTGAATTCTTGCAAGCATTTCTGGGCAATATACCCAATTTTACTCAAATCTGAACATGAGATCCAGTTTATTAAATGGTTCTAATTCTAGATCTATCAAATCTTGGAACAAGATCAAGTTTTACAAACCCAAAACCAGACCTTGAGACTTAATTGTTCAAGCTCAACTTGGGCAACAAAAGAATAAAGGATCCATTAGAAGATGCCGACGAAGGGAGTCCCACGGCCAACCAACCACACAATGATATGGTAATCGTCGTCAAGATGGTGATCCCAAAAACTGACCAGGCAACTTCTCGTTGTCGATTTCTCACCCAACAAACACCTTAGCTCCATGGACACCTAGAAGACCTCCATGAAGTAAATCACAAATCACCAAGTAGAGAAGAATGTTGCTGTCTCGATGAAAAAGAACAAAAAGAAAGGAAAAGGCAACTCCTACGTAATACCTATCAAAAAATGATCATTTCTCCCCTCAACAGTGCACACTAGACGAACAGGCTACATTGAGGCCGAAATGGACCACCACAAGAAGGTGTTTGATACAAGGTTTGAGGAAAACCACACCTTCATTTTTGGTACTCAGTCTTATTTTTGTTACTCAGTCTTAATTTTATTATGCATCGAATGCAAAACTCCTCATTAGCATGAAACTATAGTTCCATAGGCCCGATTTGAGTCAAAAACTTGAACCATGACCTAGAAGCTTCCCTTGAAAACCCAAGATCTTCTCTCTCATGTTGCTATCTTTTTTGGTATAAAAATTCAAAACATCAACACTACTCCCAAATCAAACACGAAATCATGATTCTTTGAGACCATAGGTTATATGCTCACATCATGCCGTTCTAGCATCATAAACGAAACACACCCCAAATGACTTCTTCTATATAAGAGAGAGAAAACCTACTATTGCCTTCTGTCTACGTCTACAAGGACAAACTATTTCCATTTTCCTGTTATGTATTATAGGAGTCAACAAAAGTTTCAACAAAATTTAAAATATACACTTCGCTACCAAAACTAGTCAAATCACCAGACAAAGAACTTAATGAGACAGGATAAATATTTATGATTGGGAATATACACACAATCGTTAGCCGTGGCTAGCCGCCACTCCACCCCCATTGGAAGGGGTAAAGGAACCGTGGGTTCCATCGATAAAATAACATTCAGTACATATATAGTATCAATGCAGTTAGAGAGAGGAAAGACAGTGGATAGGGCCATCAAACAGACCACTCCACTCATATTTCAATGTTGTCTTCTTAGAGGGCCAGTCAATATCGGAAACAGAAAGAGAAATTTTCGGTACCTATGAATCCATGCCAATAGCATAATACAAGATAAACCCAAACGTGTCCGTTCGATCTCAAGTTTATAACGACAATTCCATGTGTGTGTGTGTGTAAGAGAGAGAGAGAGAGAGAGAGAGAGAGAGAGAGAGAGAGAGAGAGAGAGAGAGAGATCACAAAGAAGTCTTTTTGTACCTGTGAATCCATTCCGAACAGAATGTCATAATCCAATATAACACGGACCATATCCATTTGATCTCAAGATTATGACAAATCCATGTAAAGTATTACTGAACGCCAAAATTCAATACCGTAAACCAACGATCTAGTTGAAGGGCATATATCAATAAGCATCTAGAATAGAACTTGGGTTGGCAATCAACATTACAAATTCAATGTAAACCATGTCAGATGGAATTAAATGATGAGATTCGGCAGTCACTATGCGCTAGACAAATGCCTTATTCTAATACCTACGACAAATAGAGCAAATTGGGTTATTTAATCAAACAGAGTGACAAAATCTGATATGACAAACATAATTTTAGCCGAAGGCCATATTTCATGTTGGACGAAAACATGAATACACACTATACTCTTCTACTACATACCCAATGTCCTATCCCATTACACATTGGGCGCACCATTGTCATCTGGAAATGGGCAACAAACTGCGGAACCTTGAAACTTTCAGTGGAAATAAAGAAGGTTGAACTCGAAGGCTACTTGAGAAAACTTTCTTAAAAGATACAAGGATTTTTTATATTTGAATTAGTTTGAAACTGCAGGAGAAGTAAATTCCATCTAAACCAATCTCAAGTACAACCATTCCATGAAAGGCTATGAATGGTTGAAACTGAAAATAAAAAATTGATAGTAACATTATTTTTATGAATATACTTGTTTGTTCGTGTACTATTAAATTTCAACCATTCATTATCCTTAATTGGATAGTTAAAGGTGGGTTGGATCAGTTTGGATATAAGTAGTTTTCGTCCTCCACCCACCTCTCTCTCTCTCCCACCCTCTCTCTCTCTCTCTCTATATATATATATATATACATATATACATACATACATACATATACATACATACATACATACATACATATATATATATATATGTATATATATATATATATGTATATATGTATATATATATGTATATATGTATATATATATATGTATATATGTATATATATATATGTATATATAGAGAGAGAAGGGGGTAGTTCAATACCAATTTGATGCTTTCAATTGGAACCGAACCAAATCAAGTACCAAAATCATAAAAACCCGACCCAAAACTGAAGACCACAAAGTACCGTTCCAATTCTACCTACTATGAAATTGAAACCAGAACCTGCAGCTTAAAACGATTGATTCCAGATTTTCTTAATTTTTTCTATAAAATTTATTTTTTAATGTTTTGTCAATTACAAACAACTTAGGGCTCGGACCCGAACCAGCTGTTTAGTAGACGTGACCAGAACCCGAACCCGAACTGGAACCGATTCGGTTACTGTCTCAGTTTCCAAGTAAACCGGAACAAGCAGGTTGCTCCAATTATAGTTTCCTCGGTGGAATGAAGGGTTGATCCATGTATCGACAGCACCAATGGAGTCTTGCTAATTCCATGTGTTTCTTCTCATTGCTTACAGTACATAATAAAGGCAGACTTGAAGAAACTTTACGCTGTATCCGTGGGTTTGAAAATGGAGCCGGTTAATGCTGGTAACCAGTTTGTCGATATCCACTAAAATAAACCCACTAGGCAGTAACGAATCTTGTATAATGAATCAGCATCCACCACATGTTAAGTCCGCCTATATTACCTAGCAATTATTCTTGGGAGCCTTGGTTCTACGCCGAGGAATCAATTCCAGCACAAGCATGCACAAAGACGCACACACATCCGGAGCACATGCACATACAGACAAAGGATCGATTCCACTGTTTATCTTGATATTGAACCACTCGGGGCCTATTTATCAGCTTCAAACATTGTTCATAATCCCAAACTTTTATCATGATTTGTTCCACAGCCATGATCTAACAACACTTGTTTAAAAACATGCGTTAGTACAACTTAATGTGGCATCAAGCTAGGTTTTATGAACAAGAGGATCCCAACTAATCAAAGCTTGAGAATTAAAGGAGTAAATTTCTCCTTTTTAATGTTAGAAAAATGGATTTAGAAGTGCGAGTCTTGACAAGCAAACCATGAGAAGATTTAAATTGCCAAATACAGAGAGGGCCATATGTGTGAGAACCTGGAATAGTAACTTTAAAACCACCATAACCTATAGCAAAATATCACCAATCTGGGGTTTATCTAGACAATGTGGATGTACCTGTCACAGTTTATTTGGAAGGAATCATATTATGTCCTTGGGTATAGATCTGTTGGAAAGGTTTTAGTACCTTAGGTGAGACTCTTGCTCTTTCGTTTGAAAAAGTTAAACCATTTAATTTAATGCTTCTCATACACTAAAAGGAGTATGAGATCACACTAGCATAAGAATGACAACTTACAAGAACAACGAACATAGGATTATTTGTTGCAATTCTTGTCCAAAAGTAGCTTATTACATCACAACTCGGGACAATTTCCAATCTATTTCATCCTGATCAATCCCCCTTTGTAGTACACGTAAAGAGATCCAATATAAAAAGGCTTCAAGAAGAACGGACGATACCCATATTATATTATGTCAATGAAACTTGAAGAAATACCATACCAAAGAACCAGTAAAAATCATTGATCAAGGTTTTACAAGATATAGAGTTTACCAAAATAACTCGAGAAAAGCCTAACTGAAGTTTCTGATACCAAGATATCTCAGACATGATACCCAACATACCATGTCACAGTTCTCTTAGTCTTTCTGTGTGCTGGCATCACAATTCATGAACTGCTTTGCATATCTGTCTGCCTTTGCTCCTGTCTGATGATCATGGTACTCGACAACTGCAGCCCCAGCCAATGCAGCCAGTGTCAAAAATTGGGCATGCAGCCTGCAATAATCACGGAGAAGTAGCTACATGGTCAAATGCTGAGTTGAAGGTTATATATTCAATCTGCTACCATGCTCCAGAAGAAAACATTTTTTTATCTAAGCAAAGCCAAGTCTCATGAATTTCAGAAGGCCTCTGAAGTGTTGGAAGGAAACACTAAAACATGATCTTGCGTTTTGGAGTAAAATTTTAATATTATACAAGACTGAGCTCAATGCAACTAAGAATATCCCAGCAGCCTACCCCACTTAGTGCAGGAAAATATCCCAGCAGCCTACCACACTTAGTGCGGGAAAAACCTTGATATTGCGTTAAGCCATCTCACAAATTTAGAGGTGAAGGTAATTCACCGCAAGCTATCAACAACATCAAACCATTTGCTTTTGTGAACAATACATTTCAAGAGAAAAAGACTTCTGACAGACAATATCAGGGTTTTCCTCATAAGAAGGCCTTGTCTTCTGGTTCCTTTTCCATCTCGAGGAGAGAGCTAATTAATCTAGGAAGATGATAGAAATGATGTATCTTGTGTATTGTAACATGATGCGTGACATAACTTCCAACCTCCATCATCTAACATCATTGAATACCTTTGTCAATCATTAATTCTCTCAAAAACTTAAATACAGATGATTATATATGTTAACTAGCACTGAAAATGCTAACCAAAATGCAGTTTGCAAGATGGTTCATTGATTTCTTCATAACCAGAACAGAACACAGTGATAGACAAATGCACTAGAAAACAAAACCTCGCAATGTGAGAAAGAATCCAATACAGAATTTTTCAAAGGTGAAACCAGCAAAAGATTATTACTGAACCAAGGCAATGCCCCTGATATGTCTAGCAATGCTAGTCAAAATTACCCCCATAGACACAAAAAAAGTAACACTTCTTAAGAAATCAACTAATAACACTGTTCATTTTTCAGAAAATGACTCACAAAAGCAAAGGGAATCGATGCTTGCATGGCTATCAGGGAAAATTCATAAAAGGAATCCATATATTCGAAATAACAATCAATATAGCACAAGAGAAAACCAGATAAACTAGCCCATTACATGATAAGTAAAAAAACATGAAAGAAAAGTGAACTTCCGAGTTCCACAAAGGCCACCAAAATGAACCATCAAACCCGTTACTTCTCTTTTGTGGTCTGAACAGTATCGGGTGAAGAACACAGAGACAATTAAATGATCAACAGGGAAACCCCTCAAAATAAATCGAAGAAAATAGAAACAAGTTCATTGCAAACAACTCAAGATCCAATCCATTGCTAAGACTAAAAACTGGGGGGGAATAAAACAAAACCATCATGGCAACGAAAGACAAACAACTAAAAGTAACAAGAAAAGGGGGGAAGACACTGAATAGCATACAAGGAATACCTTGCGTGGATGATCTTGACGCTAGTCTTCATGTTGGGCCGAGACCAATTGTACGCGATGGAGCTAGCGAGCCCGCTCAACCAAAGAGTCCCTACCCCCAAAAAAATAACACAGGAAGAAGAATTAACAAAAAAAACGCCCCAAACAAGTAGGAATTATTAGAAAGGAGCAAGATAAAATGACAAACAAAAAACAGAGAGGGAAAGGGTACAAACATCAAAATTTGGAATTTCAGCCTTCCATGAAAGCTACCCAAGCAAAAAAGTCAGAAACAAGAGAGAGAGAGAGAGAGAGAGAGAGAGAGAGAGAGAGAGAGAGAGAGAGAGAGAGAGAGAGAGAGAGAGAGAGAGAGAGAGAGAGAGAGAGAGAGAGAGAGAGTGTACCGACGGCTCGAAGCTTGTGCTCGACTACCCATTTCCTCAAAGCCTCGACTGAGCTTGTTCCTTCGTCCGCCATCAATGCAAACGCCGAGAAATCTGCTCGTGGGTTCGCTTCTTCTCTCCGGACACACCGTTGTTTCCCTCTACTGAGGAAAAAGAGACGTGAACTTGCTGCGTTCCTTGCCGCGCAAGGGACTGAGTAGATCGGGTTTAGGTCGGCTCTTAGTTCGAGTACGATCCAACTGGAATCGGGTCTGAAATCCAGATCAAATCTGACTGGGGTTCCTCTTCAGTTTTTTCATGCACAGATGGATCCACACGAGTTAACAGGTTTTGTGTAAAACGGATCAGGACGTAACTAGACTCATTTTTCAACCCAGTCTCTGTCCATCGGGGTGCTCTTCAGGCTTTTTCTTTTGAAGCGGAAATCCAGGATCAGGACCCAAGTAGCCGACAAATCAAGATTGGCTCACTTCACAAAGTTAGAAGCCTTCAATTGAAAGCCTTTGCACAGTTTGCTTTCAGTGTAGACAAAGCTACTTAATCAGTTGGCAAGGTGGAAAGGGATCGATCCCTTGCACCTCCAAAAGTTTGCAACAATTAATACAAAGAGAAAATGGAGAGCCGCACGAACAGAGCTACGGCTTTTATATGGAGGCACTGGGACTATTTCAAAGATATTTCTTTCTCGAATTAAGAAAATGTAGCTATCATATATCATAATCGGTGCATAACTAAGAAACATTATAATCAATATAAGCAAATTATAAATGAATACGTTCATCTCCTAAGTTATGTTGCATGCTCGAGTGAAACACCTTGAATGGTAGAGGAATATCGTTCTTACGAATTGCAAGGGTATAGGCATGCTAGAGAGAATGAATCTCTGCCCTCAAGAGGAAACATCGAGTTTGTTTAGAATCAGACAACCCAGGAAGCCTACATACATGACTCTTTTAAGATTGGTTTTTGGTATGGAAGCAGTACTGTGAACAAGATCACTATGATGAGCTTGAGGGTTTTGACCTATGATCCGCAAGCCAACTTGAAATTTGAGGAGAGAAAAACTAGATCTCTTAGAAAAAACTCAAAACTTATACTTTCCTCGATCAACCATGTATTAGCAGAAGTGACTTAATATCACAATTGAAAAGTTAGACCTCATTGACGCTAATAATTGTAAAGGGAATCGAGGAATAATTGCTTAGTAACAAATATAGACCTCCTCAAAGATATGCACATGTTCACTATGAAAGAATTATGGGTAACTACACTATACAACAACAACAGCAACAACTAAGCCTTATACCCATACTAGACGGGGTCGGCTACATGGATTCTTTGTTTCCACATATCCCTATCGTGTGCCATGTTAGTTAACTCACAATAAGCTAGATCATTCTTTATTATTTCTTTCCAACACTTTTGTGGTCGTCCTCTAGCTCTTTTAATACTTTCCAAATTTAGTTTTTCATACCTTCTTACATGTTCTTCTTTTTATATGTCCAAACCATCTTAAACGATATTCTCTCAAATTATCCTCTATTGGTGCCACTCCTAATTTGTTTCTAATAACCTCATTGTATATAGGGTCTTTTCTTGTATGACCATTCATCCATCTCAACATCTTCATTTCTGTCACAGACATCTTTTGTACATGTTGATGATTAACTGCTCAACACTCAAAACCATAAAACATGGCAGGCCTAATTGCTACTCTATAATATTTACCTTTTAACTTTAATGATATCTTCTTATCACAAAGAATACCTGATCCTCTCTATTTTAACCAACCAACATTAATTCTATGTGTAACATCTCCATCAATTCTTCTATCTGAAAAATTGACCCTAGGTATTTAAAACTTTCCTTTTGGGGGATGCAATGTGTGCCAATTTTAATTTCTATGTCCTCTGAAATAACCAAATGATAAAACTTTTTGTTCTACTAAGTCGGAGGCCTTTGCTTTCTAATGTTTCTCTCCATAGTTCCAATTTTTTATTAACTTTTTCCTTAGGCTCCTCCACTAATACAATGTCATCTACAAACAACATACACCAAGGTACTTCATCTTGAATATGTTTTGTTAACTCATCAATCACCATTATAAATAAGTATGGACTTAAAGTTGATCCTTGATGTAACCCCATATTAACATCAAAGAAGTCTGTCATTCCTTCATGAGTCCTCACACATGTTTTGCACCATCATACATGTCTCTTATAAGGTTAATGTATGTCAATGGGATACCTCTTTTTTCCAAAGTTCTCCAAAGAACCTCCCTCGGTACTCTATCCTAAGCTTTTTCTAGATCAATAAATATCATATGAAGGTCTTTCTTTTTTGCTCTAAAATATTCCATAAGACGTCTCAAAAGGTGAATCGCTTCAACAATAGATCTGCCTGACATGAATCCAAATTGGTTCTCTATTGTACTTGATACTTGTCTTAACCTATGTTCGATAATTGTTTCCTACAATTTCATAGTATGGCTCATTAGTTTGATACCTCAATAATTCGCACAATTTTGAATGTCTCCCTTGTTCTTATATATGGGTATAAGTGTACTTGCTCTCCATTCCTCGGGCATCTTTTGGTTTTTCCATATTTCATTAAATAGTCTTGTGAGCCAAGTGATTCCTATTTCTCCTAGTATTTTTCAAACTTCTATAGGAATATTATCTGGTCCTACCGATTTACCACCCTTCATATGTTTAAAAGTCTCTTTGAGTTCATTTTTTTCAATACGTCGGTAGAAATTTTGGTTTATATACTTTTTTTATTTGGCTAACTCTCCTAAGCTAATACTAACATCTTTATTTTCATTAAAAACCTTATAAAAATAGTTTTTCCATATATTTCTTATATCATCATTTACCACTAGAATTTTTTCATCCTTGTCCTTGATGCATCTAACATAATTAAGATCTTTAGTTTTCTTATCTCTAGCCCTAGATATCCTAAAAATATCTCTTTCACCCTTTTTTGAGTTGAGTTTTTTATATAAATCCTCCTAAATTTTAGCTTTTGCTTTACTCACGACCTTTTTCGTTTCCTTCTTTACTTTCTTATAAGCATCTAAAGTTTCCCTAGTTTTTTTAGCATAATGTAATTTGTAACATGCCCTCTTTGCCTTGATTTTATTTTGCACCACTTCACTCCACCACCAAGCTTCTTTTTGTGCCGGTATACCTTCCTTAGATACACCTAACACATTTTTTTGCCACTTTCCTAATATGTATAGCCATATTGTTCCACATATCACATGGTGTACCAACATAATTTCAAACATCTCCTTGAAGGACTTTCTATTTAAATATATCTTCTTTCTCGCTTTTGAGGTTCCATCATTTAATTCGAATAGCTGGATGCACTCTTTTCTTTTTTGTCTATTTTTGTATTTGTAAATCCATAATTAAAAGTCAATGTTGGGTAGTTAAGCTTTCTCCTAGAATTATCTTGCAATCTTTACAACACGCTCTATCGTTTTTCTACAAATAAAGTAATCAATTTGTGTTTGTGATAAGCCACTCTTATAAGTAATTAAATGTTCATCTCGTTTTTTGAAGATTGTATTGACTATAAAGAGATCAAATGCCATAGCAAAATTTAAAATCTCCCTACCTTCCTCATTTATATCCCCAAAACCAAAGTTTTCATGAATACCTTGATATCCTAATGCCTTTTTACCGACATGTCCATTTAAGTCTCCTCCTAAACAAATCATCTCCCTTTGTGGAATCTTTTGAATCACCTTATCTAACTCTTCTCAAAAAGATGTCTTTATACTATCTTCTAGTCCTACTTGGGGTGCGTAAGCACAAACTATATTCAAAACCTCTGCTCCTAACACTAATTTCAACATCATAATTCGATCACCATATTGTTGTATGTCTACTACACTATCCTTTAAATCTTTATTTATGATAATACCAACTCCATTTCGAGCCTTTTCTTTACCTAAGTACCATAATTTAAAACCTGTATCCTCTATCTCCTTTGCTTTTTCTCCAACTCATTTTATCTCTTGTAAACATAGAATATGAATCTTTCTCCAAATCATAGTATCTACTACCTCCATTAGCTTACCGGATAATGTTCTGATATTTCAAGAACCAATACGAATCTTATTATGTAGGACTAGCTTCCTTACCCCCCGCATCCGTCCATATTCAAAATGCGGAGACCCTCTCTGAAAATTCTTCACTACATTCGGGCGGCATTGTAGCGGGACTAACCCACACCCGTCCATGATGTGGGAACCCTCTCTGCAATTGATTCACTACATTCGAGCGAAAATGTAGTGACCCTTGCTTACTTATTACTGCATTCGGGCTCTGCAACACGTCGCTAGGTGGGGATGCCCCAAAGCAATGCTCATAATTTTTGTAATCCATGTTATAAAATCCAACAAAGTTTTACGCTGGTTGTCGAAAGCCTAACACACTATGAGTTACAAAAATTGATGCAAGAAAGTAGAAAATGATATGTAACATACCCAATAGAAGTTACATAAACTAATTTACAAGAGAGGAGAAGGATCTAGAGCCTACCCACCATCAACTATAAACATGAATGGATGTCCACCTTAAAGAGGCATCAATCAAACATTATCATCGACATGTTTATTTTCTTTCTTTATTAGTTTTCGTAGTTATATCCTTTGCTTTCATCAATGCAATTTTCTCTTTTCATTTTGCATTGTGTTTTCTTTGTGAGATTGGCCTTTATACATTTGGTTGAATATTCAAACCCACAACCATCATTTTATTAGAATTTGCCTAGAGTTACAAATTCTCTAACACATTTTATATGGGCCTCTAAAATGCTGACTCGGCTCTGCTCTTCTATTGAAGGGCCACAGGCCAGGCTAGGCTCCACAAAATGGGCTAGTTAGCCCTCATGCTAGCTTCATTTTTGCACACACACAAACATATATAACACAGACATATATAATGTGGCCTTGCGAACCGGCTCAACCCTGCATTTTTCCAAGGCCGGTCAATGTAAGGCTGTCACCTAGGCTATGGTTTCAAATATTTTTTTGTAAAATTCAAGGACACCGCACTGTGAGGAGTTGAACTCCTCACCAGCTGTGGAGTGCCCTGTCATTGAGTTGCCAATGTGTTGATGATAAGGGGTTTTATACTAATTATTTAAACCATATCGGAGGTTTACAACAGCAAGATTCTGGCCAGTTTGGAGCCGTTGTTTCTAGAGACCATGAAACATAACCGAGCTAGAGGGTCTCTGGTTATGATTTCTGATTCAGTTCAGCCGGTTCCGTGGGCAGTTCAGTTTCGGTTTTGAACCGACTCTAGTTGTCATGAAAAAGGCAACGAGGAGAAAGAAGGGAGAAGAAGAAGAAGTGTTGTCATTAAATGAGCACAATCTTTAGAGTAGGTTTTGGCATTTTCTAATGACAACAGTCAATATTGATGAGAGGTTATTATTGACCAAATAACAAGGCTGATAGACCATAAGAAATGACAAGAAGGAAAAAGGGAAAGAAATGGCAAAGTGATAATTTGAGCGTGTTCCTTTTTGTTTTGATACAAGAGGAGGTTGAAGCCTAAAACACACACACATAAACCTTTAGGGAGTCAAACTCTCCATCAGCAATAAGAGTGTTAGAGTGTCCTGCCGTTGAGCTAATGCTCTTGGTGCATTTGAGCGTGTTCAAGTTCGTAAGATTCTTTTAAATTTTAATAATAAATTTAGAAAAATGATAAAATAACAGTTCAATCCTGATTTTGGAATTGTCGGTTATGGTTCCATGATTTTCAGAACCCAAACCCAATTGAAGGTTCTCGGTTTTGGTTTGGGTTCCCGTTTTGGTCAATTTCCTAATTGACCCATTTCCGTTCAATACTGCGAGCCCGTTTCGAACCAACTATGTCTAAAAAGCCATTATTAAACAGAATGGAATAAGGGGCGTCGAGATGCAATTTAATAGACGACGGCCATAAGCATTAGAAGCCAAATCACCAGTTTCTTTTTCAGTGAGCCCACCAGGCACGATTGCATGGCTTAAAAATGATGTGGATGATGAATTTGCTACTCACACAAGAATGGAAAAATGTGTGCTCAATGGCCATCCATCTTATCACATGAAGCCATGCAACATACGAAATTGCAAGATCGGCCTATGACCCTGGTTGCTCCTAGAAGACCGAAACATCACAACACGTGCATGGATTTAAAGCAGATGCATGAGTTAACGAATTGACAGTCATTGGACATGAATCATGACTGCAACTACGTAGCACTCTCAAGAGTGCAGGCCTAATGATGTGTACGAAAGAATATTTCTTATTTGATTCTTTTACTTAGCCACATGGAATTCTTGTAACAGCAACAAGAATCCTGCTAGGAAGAAATGCAGTTGCAGTTTATATTGTATCTACTCAACTAAGCAGCCATCTAACCCACAATCTACACTCTTTATCTCCAAGATGGGAGAAGGTCCTCAGGATCCACCTCCGAGCCTCTTACGATTCCTATGATCACAGGGATTGGAGGTTTCCATAGTCGCCACCACACTATATCGCTAGTATTCCTGCATCGTTACATCTGCTTAAGGAGATGGCTACTCATAAGCAGATACAATTTGACAATGACTGACTTTGTTCCATCATATATTGTAATATTTAAGGGTAATGACGCAACCGACTTTTAAGCAGTCAGCAGTTAAGTAGAGTGGTGCAAAACCGCCCCGTGGGAGCTTACCGTAAGAGAAATGTAAAGTACCCTTAAAGCTGAATCCCACGGGAGCTTACTATAGAAAGAAACATTAAAAAGAAAAAGTTGTCTACTTAGTAGAAAAAGATAGAATATATAGAATGTAAGTTTCATCATTTGGTTATTTTAGTAAACATATAAATTAAGATTGTCAAACATTGCATCGCTCACAAGAAAAGTTTTAAATACCTAGAGTCAATTTTTAAGAGTGATAAAAAAAATTGACAGAGATGTTATGCATAAAATTAATGCTAGTTGGTTAAAATGAATAGGGGTATTAGGTATGAGTGTTGGGCAGTTAATCATCAACAAGTACAAAAGATATCCATAGCAGAATTGAAGATATTGAGATGGATGAGTAATCACACAAGGAAAAACCGTATACATAATGAGGTTATTAAAAACAAATTAGAAATAAAACTAATGGAAGATAAAATGAGAGAAACCGTTTAAGTTGGTTTGAACATGTATAAAAATGACTAAAGGATGATCCCGTAAGAAGATATGAAAAACTAGATTGTGAAAATGTTAAAAGAGAAAGAGGACGACCACAAAGTGTTGGAAAGAAATAATAAAGAATGATATAGTTTATATTGAGTTAATTGTTAGCATAACACATGATAGGGCTCTATGAAAACAAAAAATCCATGTAGCCCACCCCATCTAGTATGGGAAAAGGCTTAGTTGTTGTTGTTGTATAACAATTGACTAATTAATGATTGTACTATGATGATGAGTGCATTGATGGATGATGACCTAAGTGCTAGATATGAGTATTTAATGATGATAGCTACGATGATTGAAATGTAATGATCAAAGAAACAAACAAGATAAGAGAAATACTTGTGGGATCCTTGAAACGACTATTAAAGAAAAGTTGGTCGATACTAACTTGGAAGAAATTGACCCTTCCTTTCAT
Source organism: Brasenia schreberi (assembly GCA_036023115.1). Taxonomy (NCBI): domain Eukaryota; kingdom Viridiplantae; phylum Streptophyta; class Magnoliopsida; order Nymphaeales; family Cabombaceae; genus Brasenia; species Brasenia schreberi. The sequence continues at coordinate 3,157,290 of JAYKKT010000048.1, forward strand.
TGGCCTTTCACGTTTGAGCACACTTGGGGTTGGGTGACTCTCTAAATGGTGGACCTCTCTTGATTGACACACTCACACCATGAGAAAGGAAGTAGGATGAAAGAGAGAAGAGGAAGAAGGGAACATCACTTGCTTGCTTTTATTGATGCTCTTGCTTTGTAGGAGAGAGATCTTATTGATGCTTCATAGATGAGAGATATTGGATATATGGATATAATGGGAGGAAAAGGGGCTTATTTATACAGGGATCTAGTCCCTTTAGAGATAAAAATCAAGCAGATTTGGTCTTTGTAAAATCTCTAACAAATAAAAAATGATAGGACTTTAAAGATTTGAAATATTTTTTGTTTGATTTTAAAACTATATGTTGCTAGGTGGCTTCCATTTTGATTTGATATTATTGGTTGACTCCCATGTGGCTTGTGGCTCCTTGAGTGGGTCACTTTCGCTTGGAGACTTGATAGAGCCTGGATGGCATCTCAAGGTAACTGGATTACAATTAGAGTGCTTGTTTTGACTTGAAACCTTGATGAAACTTGATAATTGTTGACCTTAAAATATCAAAGTGGAATGACCGATTATGACTTGATATGAAGTTGACTCCAATGGGGTGAGTTAAGTTATGACTAGGTAGGCTTGGTTTGGCTCAAAATTGAAGTTTTAATATAATGCTTGAGTAAATAATTTGATTTCAAATAAATTTTCAGCATTATAGCACAAGTCGACTAGAACAAATGTAGGTTTAATAGCCTTGGATAACCTAGTCTAGGTTCAAATGAGTCTTAGGCTTAATTGAGTCACGGCTTGAGTCATTTACATAAATGTATAATAAGATTTTATATAAAGACTATTTTGTATTATTTTTTTAAAATAAATAGAAATATAGAGCTTTTTAGAAAAATGGTAATGATAAGATCAAAAGGAGAGCATGCAAGTGTCTTCCACGAATTTTGGTTTTTCTCATACATTTATGAGTCCAACAATGCCTAAAACATAAAGTTTTATGAAAAACTGTCTCCTATACATATACATATATATACATTGAAATCATCATTTTTATAAATAAAGTATTTTGGATGTGCATAAACTTATATTTATATGTAAGTTCCAAAATTCTTATGCATAATAACTATAAAAACCAGCCTATATTGAATATTCAATATAAATAAATTTATTTTAAAAAATCCTATGAACAAACAAAATAAAAGCATGTTTTTTTATTTTGGATTGATAGGGTTTTTCTATGTAAAAGCAAGTGTAACTAACCTAAGAATTTTAAATAAAGTTCATTTAAGGTTTTGTAAACACCCCGAAATCCCACGAATTTCTCGAATCAACTTAGTTTTATAAAAGCAGCCCCAAAGGGCCATTTTGAGTTTGGAAACCCAGGAGCCTTCCAGGCAACCCTGTACAGATGTTTTAAACTTTTATATGTTTTAAATATGTATAATATGTTTTAAAAACTGTTAAAATATATTTTGAAACCCCACAAAGCAAGCTTGGCCTGATCAAAGCAGGACCAGAAGAGCTAAAGAGAGCCCGGAACTGGAGCACAAGTCGAGCCCGGCACAGCAACTCTCGTATTGAATCCACCCCCAGGATCTCGAACGTCCAAGACCCTGTTATAATCAGACATCACTTGAAATCATCTCCAGAAGGTGAAAATAGAAGCGGACGATCATGTTGGCGAAGACCCAACGCAGACGGAGTATTGATGTTGTCAGACCCCGCACAAACCGTTCGTTTCGAACACAGCCTGAAGGAGTCAGAATTCAGTTTGGATCAGATCTGGACCATATATATCCAGATCCCAATCCAAACCTATGTGTGGATTTGGATTTGGATTTGGATCTAGAGATCCAATCCAATATCCACATCCATGGCCCACATCACCTTCTCATAAATGGAGGTGGGGCCCACTTGAAATTCACGTGGGATTATGGGCATGAGAGAGAGTGGGGGAGGATAAGATTTGAGTGTGATTGTAATTAAGCTTGACTTGTGTGTCAAGTTTGGGGTTAATCATGTGGGTTAGCCTAATTGGCATGGGTTTAAGCTTGTATTAGCCAAAACCTAACCTAGGGCTGCACCAACATGATGCAACAAGGTCTATGGGTTATGCAAAGGGAGCTCCCTAACCCAATCCTAATAAAAAACCCCTAATCCTAGCCTTTTACCCTAATCCTGGCCTAAACCTAGCCTAATCACCTAACCCACTTACCTAATCCCAGCCTAATCCCAACCTAATCACCTAACCCACTTCCCTAATCCTTTCCTAAACCTAGCCTAATTTCCTTAAACCTAACCTAATCCTAGCCTAATCATCTAACCCACCTCACTAAACTTCATCCCAAAAACCAACCCACCTAGCTAAGCCCTAAACCCCTAAACCACCCCACCTAAACCTAGTACACCATATACCTAAAACCCCTTGTATTAAAATATCTGGCCCCTCCTCAAAACCAGCCCACCTTATCACCACACCACCACTACCTAAACCACCTTACCACCTTCCAAAAACCAGCCCCAACCGCCATCTCCAACCCTATATAAACCCCCCCTAGTGGGCGGGTTTTGCATGAATTTTCTCTACCTTGGCCCAACCGACCTTGGCCAGCCACCTCCCAGCCGAGCTTTCCACCTTGCTCCACCTGCACCACCACACCCCTGGCTTGCTCCACCTCGTGCCACCACTGCCTCCCAGCCAATTCCACTGCACGTCGCCACCACCTCCCGGCCGAACTCCCTCTCCCTTCATCACCCGGCCTCCCTTCTTCCATCCGCCAACTCCTTCACCATTCGGTTAGTACCTTCCACTTAGCTCCACCTCCTCTTCGCTCCCCCTCCACTCTCAACCACCCACACCACCACAACCTCTCGCCAACACCACCTGCCCGTCATCCTTACCCATTCGGCCAGACCTCAACCATTTCCACCACCCGACACTCTACCTTCGCCTAGTGACACCCGGCCACCCTACTTGGCTCCCTAGGACCTGCCTCTTCCACTCTCCACCAGCCCTTAGTCCCACCTTCCACAACACCCTAGCTAACTCCCTTTCCATCCATAACATCCCTAGCTACCCTAGCAGCCGGCCACCCCTAAGCTCCCCTTAGTCGGCCACTCCAACCGACTGTACCAAATCCATTCGGCCAGCCATACATTTCCCTTATACATTCCTTTAGGCTCCCCTTTAGCACTATCTTCCTTAATACCAGCCCATCCTTTAGTGACCTTCCTTAGTCACCTTAGCCCAAAACACCAAGGCAGCACACTCCTAGTAGCCGGCCAACATCTCCCCTTGCCGTTCCATTTCGAGGAGCTCCCTCTTGCAGCCCAAGGCGAAGCCAAGCCTACGCTCAAGCAAGTCACCTTCGGACCAGCTATAAGTAAGTGCCTAACTCGGTCCTTAGTTGTAGACTTGCTTAAATTAAATTTGATACGGGGTTATAATAACGGAGCATTGTCTCCCCCCGCTTGTAATAACGTGGTTTGGCACACCCACACACACGTGCACTTGAGCCTACCTCGCTCTTAGTTGTGCACGATTTTGAACACACACGGGCCTAATCAGCCCCTAAGATATAAATTTATGTATATACTTTAAATTACGTAGGGTTTTGCTTAAGTTGGGTGTGTTGTCTTTAAATTCTCGCACTCACAAACATTGAGTCTTCGCTCTTATTTGTAAGACCCAAGTAAGGGCCGTGTTATACTATCGTTGGGTTTAATTTCATGTTGTGTGCGTAGTACTTCAATTCAAGCACTCACACACATTGAGCTTTCGCTCTTATTCCCAAGACCTTAGTTAAGGCCATACTGCAATTTATATTTGGGTTTAATTTCATGTTGTGTGCGTAGTACTTCAATTCAAGCACTCACACACATTGAGCTTTCGCTCTTATTCCCAAGACCTTAGTTAAGGCCATATTGCAAGTTATATTTGGGTTTTATTTCATGTCGTGTGTGTAGTACTTCAATTCTCGCACACACTCACATTGAGCCTTCGCTCTTATTTGCAAGACCCGAGTAAGGCCCCATATATACATTATATACGTATTTCCCTTCGGCAATTTTCATTACAAGTCATTTCCCTTCGGCATTGTCTTTAAATTCGGGTTTTCCCTTTGGAGTAGCGTGAGTTTGCATTGCATATACGCCATACCACGAGTTAGGACGCATATTGCATCAAAGCAAACCCCATACTCCCGTTCAAAATCGCCACATCTTAGTGGAGTGTTCATAACACACACCTAGGTGGCCCATAAAGGGATAAAAAGCAAGACTTAGGCACGTGCAAATCCATGTGATCTAAAATCTGAAAATCGTACAAACAAGACCCGAATCAAACACCTCGAACCGCTTTCGTAGGTCCTTCTATCCAAAAACTCGATTTTTAAAAGCGTACAAACTGACCCTTGCGCATCGGTGTAAGAAGGTCTGCGACGACAAGAGCTTGCTTGCTCACAGTCGCCACGTTAGAAGTCAGGTTCTAGAATATATCTTCGCTAGCTTAGGTAAGCTAGCTGGCACGCCCTATTTATTTAAATAGAACTTAGACACACGAAAAGGTTCGCTCCAGGCCTAAGAACCAGGAGGCGGAGAATTTTCTGCGTCTACAGTAGATTGGCATCCTGCTTAGGTGTATCGATCTAGAGGAGGCTAGGATAGTGATGCATGAGTTCCATGATGGAGAATGTGGAGGTCATGTTAATGCCAACATGATGGCAATGAAAATACTTATAGGGGGCTATTTTTGGTCCACCCTGAAAAAGGATTGTCACGATCATGTTAGGAAGTGTCATCCATGTCAAGTGCATGGGCACACCATTCATATCCCTTCATCTGCATTACATTCCGTGGTCAGCCCCTGGCCATTCACCATGTGGGCGTTTGACATCATAGGCCCCATATTTCCAAAAGCCTCGAATGGGCATCTATTCATTTTAGCAGCCACGGAGTATTTCTCCAAATGGGTGGAAGCCATTTCCCTAACCAACGTGTTGGGGCAACATGTGGTGGCTTTCATTAGGAGGAATATCCTGGCTCGATTTGGGGTTCCACGAGACCTTGTGTCTGAAAATGGCACCCCATTCAAGAACGAGCGGATGATTAAGTTGTGCGACACGTATGGCATAACTCACCATTTCTCTTCGCCCTACTACCCTCAAGGCAACGGCCAAGCCGAAGCCACAAACAAGACTCTCATTAGCATAATTGAGAAAACTTTAGAGAAGGGTAGGACGTGGCACGAGAAGCTGGATAAAGCCTTATGGGCTTATAGGACTTCCATCCGGACTCCCACGAATGCCACACCATTCGAATTGGTCTATGGCACAAATGCCATTCTTCCCATTCATACTCAACTGCATTCATTCCATACATCCATAGCACTCGACCTCCCCCTAGAGACGCTTCAGCATGCTAGGATGGCCGAACTAGATTTGCTAGATGAGAGGCGACTCCTTGCTATGGATCATGCTCGTGCATACCGGCAAAGGATAGCCCGACACTATGGCAAACACATGAGACCTCGCCACTTTGAAGTGGAAGATTTGGTCTTGAAAATCATCCACTATCATGGCTCACATCCACTCGGAAAGTGGCACCCCAAGTGGGATGGACCCTATGTTGTACGTGCAACCACCACGAACAACTCATATTGGTTGATCGATGTAGAAGGTAGGAATTTAGCAGATCCTATCAATATTCAATACTTAAAGAAGTATTATGTGTAGGATTTGGATTAAATTCCCCCATTTTCGAAAACTCTAGGGATAGCTGCCCTGAGACCTGAAAATAAGGTGCAAAGGCAAAGTCGTGTGACCCTAAGTAAGAAAATTCGCACTTGTGAAAGAGTGGAGTCTTCAAAATCGTGGTTACATTTCAAAATCCTTCTTGTTACAAAGAAATGCCTAGTTCAACATAGCAAGATACTTGCAAGTAGTACGTGCTATTTCTAAATAGGCTGATTTGGAATGGATCGAGTGTGAGCTTGGGATAAGTCCTCCTCTCTTCTCTTCTCCGTCCAAAAGGAAAAACACGGCCCAAACAAAGAGAATTTCCCATTCAAAGTCTCTTTCCGAAAGAAAGAAACCAGAATTCAAAAGAAAAATCGATTCTCTTGTGAAAAAGAGGGATTAAAGAAAAAATACTCCCAAAGGGAGACCCTCTATGAAAAAAAGGAAAAAGAGGCCAAAAAGCTCAAAAGGAGCAGTTTTCCGCCTTCTATGCCTTAAACCACGGGATGCTTCAGAAGGGACCGTGGTATCTCTTTCCCATCCCTGGCTTATCCCAAGCTAAAGCATGATTCATTTCGAGAAATCCTAAAGTAAAAATAGGATTTACTTGAATTTTATCTTGTTTGAGAATTCGACGTTTCGAGTAAGGCGTAGGAATTTGAAATGTAGCTTGTTTTCTTATAAAACCTCCACTAGATAAGCGAGTGTTAAGACTCAAATAAGGGCAAACACGACGAGCTTGAGATCCTTAGGATCGAGACTCAAGAGAGTTGTCCCTTTTGTAAATAGTTTTGTAAATAAATTTTGAAAATCGAACAACATAGGATTTGCTCACTTGGAGCAGTAGGCCTTGTAAGTCTCGAAAGTTCGACCATATCTGGTCTTTGGGAGGTCGCCACTCTTGGTACCACACCCATGTCATGCATCTGCATTCCACGCATGGTACTTGCATAAACATGATCCCATTTAGGACCAGATTCCATACATATCCCTTTGGCGTGATATCTCCTCCTACCAGGGTTTTAAAATTGAGATTTTTGCTAAAGATTGGGACGATCCCATCTTTTCGTGGTTAGATCTAGGGAGACATTGAAAGGGGTGTTTGTCATCTTTGCTCTTTTCCAAATCGATTTGGACAAGGCCAAAGAGGGGCATCTGTAAACACCCCGAAATCCCATGAATTTCTCGAATCAACTTGGTTTTATAAAAGCAACCCCAAAGGGCCATTTTGAGTCTGGAAACCCAGGAGCCTTCCAGGCAACCCTGTACAGATGTTTTAAACTTTTATATGTTTTAAATATGTATAATATGTTTTGAAACCCCACAAAGCAAGCTTGGCCTGATCAAAGCAGGACTAGAAGAGCTAAAGAGAGCCCGGAACTGGAGCACAAGTCGAGCCCGGCACAACAACTCTCGTATTGAATCCACCCCCAGGATCTCGAACGTCCAAGACCCTGTTATAATCAGACATCACTTGAAATCATCTCCAGAAGGTGAAAATAGAAGCGGACGATCATGTTGGCGAAGACCCAACGCAGACGGAGTACTGATGTTGTCAGACCTCGCACAAACCGTTCGTTTCGAACACAGCCTGAAGGAGTCAGAATTCAGTTTGGATCAGATCTGGACCATATATATCCAGATCCCAATCCAAACCTATGTGTGGATTTGGATTTGGATTTGGATCTAGAGATCCAATCCAATATCCACATCCATGGCCCACATCACCTTCTCATAAATGGAGGTGGGGCCCACTTGAAATTCACGTGGGATTATGGGCATGAGAGAGAGTGGGGGAGGATAAGATTTGAGTGTGATTGTAATTAAGCTTGACTTGTGTGTCAAGTTTGGGGTTATTCATGTGGGTTAGCCTAATTGGCATGGGTTTAAGCTTGTATTAGCCAAAACCTAACCTAGGGCTGCACCAACATGATGCAACAAGGTCTATGGGTTATGCAAAGGGAGCTCCCTAACCCAATCCTAATAAAAAACCCCTAATTCTAGCCTTTTACCCTAATCCTGGCCTAAACCTAGCCTAATCACCTAACCCACTTACCTAATCCCAGCTTAATCCCAACCTAATCACCTAACCTACTTCCCTAATCCTTCCCTAAACCTAGCCTAATTTCCTTAAACCTAACCTAATCCTAGCCTAATCACCTAACCCACCTCACTAAACCTCACCCCAAAAACCAACCCACCTAGCTAAGCCCTAAACCCCTAAACCACCCCACCTAAACCTAGTACACCATATACCTAAAACCCCTTGTATTAAAATATCTGGCCCCTCCTCAAAACCAGCCCACCTTATCACCACACCACCACTTCCTAAACCACCTTACCACCTTCCAAAAACCAACCCCAACCGCCATCTCCAACCCTATATAAACCCCCCCTAGTGGGCGGGTTTTGCATGAATTTTCTCCACCTTGGCCCAGCTGACCTTGGCCAGCCACCTCCCAGCCGAGCTTTCCACCTTGCTCCACCTGCACCACCACACCCCCGACTTGCTCCACCTCGCGCCACCACTGCCTCCCAGCCAGCTCCATTGCACGTCGCCACCACCTCCCGGCCGAACTCCCTCTCCCTTCATCACCCGGCCTCCCTTCTTCCATCCGCCAACTCCTTCACCATTCGATTAATACCTTCCACTTATCTCCACCTCCTCTTCGCTCCCCCTCCACTCTCAACCACCCACACCACCACAACCTCTCGCCAACACCACCTGCCCGTCATCCTTACCCATTCGGCCAGACCTCAACCATTTCTACCACCCGACACTCTACCTTCGCCTAGTGACACCCGGCCACCCTACTTGGCTCCCTAGGACCTGCCTCTTCCACTCTCCACCAGCCCTTAGTCCCACCTTCCACAACACCCTAGCTAACTCCCTTCCCATCCATAACATCCCTAGCTACCCTAGCAACCGACCACCCCTAAGCTCCCCTTAGTCGGCCACTCCAACCGACTGTACCAAATCCATTCGGCCAGCCATACATTTCCCTTATACATTCCTTTAGGCTCCCCTTTAGCACTATCTTCCTTAATACCAGCCCATCCTTTAGTGACCTTCCTTAGTCACCTTAGCCCAAAACACCAAGGCAGCACACTCCTAGCAGCCGACCAGCATCTCCCCTTGCCGTTCCATTTCGAGGAGCTCCCTCTTGCAGCCCAAGGCGAAGCCAAGCCTACGCTCAAGCAAGTCACCTTCAGACCAGCTATAAGTAAGTGCCTAACTCGGTCCTTAGTTGTAGACTTGCTTAAATTAAATTTGATATGGGGTTGTAATAACGGAGCATTGTCTCCCCTCGCTTGTAATAACGTGGTTTGGCACACCCACACACACGTGCACTTGAGCCTACCTCGCTCTTAGTTGTGCACGATTTTGAACACACACGGGCCTAATCAGCCCCTAAGATATAAATTTATGTATATACTTTAAATTACGTAGGGTTTTGCTTAAGTTGGGTGTGTTGTCTTTAAATTCTCGCACTCACACACATTGAGCCTTCGCTCTTATTTGTAAGACCCAAGTAAGGGTCGTGTTATACTATCGTTGGGTTTAATTTCATGTTGTGTGCATAGTACTTCAATTCAAGCACTCACACACATTGAGCTTTCGCTCTTATTCCCAAGACCTTAGTTAAGGCCATACTGCAATTTATATTTGGGTTTAATTTCATGTTGTGTGCGTAGTACTTCAATTCAAGCACTCACACACATTGAGCTTTCGCTCTTATTCCCAAGACCTTAGTTAAGGCCATATTACAAGTTATATTTGGGTTTTATTTCATGTCGTGTGTGTAGTACTTCAATTCTCGCACACACTCACATTGAGCCTTCGCTCTTATTTGCAAGACCCGAGTAAGGGCCCATATATACATTATATACGTATTTCCCTTCGGCAATTTTCATTACAAGTCATTTCCCTTCGGCATTGTCTTTAAATTCGGGTTTTCTCTTTGGAGTAGCGTGAGTTTGCATTGCATATACGCCATACCACGAGTTAGGACGCATATTGCATCAAAGCAAACCCCATACTCCCGTTCAAAATCGCCACATCTTAGTGGAGTGTTCATAACACACACCTAGGTGGCCCATAAAGGGATAAAAAGCAAGACTTAGGCACGTGCAAATCCATGTGATCTAAAATCTGAAAATCGTACAAACAAGAACTGAATCAAACACCTCGAACCGCTTTCGTAGGTCCTTCTATTCGAAAACTCGATTTTTAAAAGCGTACAAACTGACCCTTGCGCATCGGTGTAAGAAGGTCTGCGACGACAAGAGCTTGCTTGCTCACAGTCGCCACGTTAGAAGTCAGGTTCTAGAATATATCTTCGCTAGCTTAGGTAAGCTAGCTGGCACGCCCTGTTTATTTAAATAGGACTTAGACACACGACAAGGTTCGCTCCAGGCCTAAGAACTAGGAGGCGGAGAATTTTCTGCGTCTACAGGTTTGAAACACCTAAAGATGAGTAGAATACCAGCCAGATTCTTAGAATAAATTTTGGTAAACCTTGCTTTATCATATGAGGTATGAAGCCTTCAAAATTACTCATTTTTCTTCTTTCTCTCTTCCAAAATATTTTATTTCTTCGTTTGATCTCTAATTTTTTATAAAAACAAGATTTAGGGCCTCGTCCTATGAGCCTTGAAATTGACCTTTTGAAAATAATTTTTAAAAGTATATTTTTCTAAGAAAATTTGGGGTGTTTAGAATATCCATCCAAAAGCCAAGATCAAAGGATCAAAGATTACTCAAGCAAGAGCAATCAATCTCCCTCTTATCCTCCTCTTCCTCTCTGTCTCACTTTTTTATTGGTTGCTGGTGTGTGCGTGTGAGAAATGCTGCCCAAGCTCTGTCCTTGATGCTTCTTTAATCACTCAGGCTACTTGCTTCCCTCTTGACCGCCGTGATGCTCTACTCTAGTGCGTTTTTGCCTTTTCGTGGTCCCCAATTGCTACCCGTCTTCTCTAGATCCCCCTAGTTTCATAGTTCCATGATGTTCCTAGTTTTGATTCTTTCACATTAGTTAATCTATTGCTGCCATCCACATTTTATCTGCATCTAATTTAGCTTCACATCATAAGCATCAGGAGGTTCGTTGGCATCGTAGGTTTGCTTTGCATCCTATTGGTTCCATGATCATTACTCATTATCCTCTAACTTTTGGGTTTTACTTTCAATGTTTAGTCCATATTTTGGCTTAAGCATCATGCTTCACTCCATCATTTGAGTCTGCATCAATTTCATCATTTAACCATGTTCAACTTCATCCGATTCTGTGTTCATGTCTCCTTAACCATCGATCTTTATGGGTAGAATCCCCCCCAAAGCAATTATTAGATTGCATCATCCTAAATTTTATCTCTAACCATAGGTAATCTTTTGGTTTACATATCGTCCAATTTTTCTTGCATCATAGACTAACCTGTATAATTAATTAGGTACTGTTTGCATCTTATTTTCATGTAGCTCCTAATTTGCCTCTAGTTTAGCGTCACTACTCAACATTCATAGTATCTGCATTTCTTATTCAACATTAGCAACATAGTTTCATTTTTTCCCTTAATTTCATTGCATCAGATCTACATAGTCCACATATTAGTTTCTGGGTTTTGGAATCTGCACAGACGTTAAACCTACATGTTAATTTATGCAAACTAGTCTTGTACATTTGGTCATTGCTGACACATACATTTGGGAAGCATCGATGCGTTTTCCATTTTAGTCTCATCATCATCGGCACATCTGGCTTCTGCATACACATTAAACATTTGCTGCCTGCACCGACCACTGACATCGCTATTCCCTCTTGTCCCTAAAACCTTAGAATTTAACCTGTCCCAGAACCGCAGCCTCTAGCTCCTCTATACCCATCATCTTTCAGCTAGCCTAAGACCAGAACCCCTCTATCCCTTTGCTGCCCAACCACCAGTTCCCCTGCAATCTAGATAGAACTAAAAATCATGCCACCTGCTCTATCCCCAGAACCCCTCTATCCCTTTGCTGCCCAACCACCAGTTCCCCTGCAATCTAGCTAGAACTAAAAGTCATGCCACCTGCCCTATCCCTCCAATGCTTCCTAGCTGATTCTTCAAAGCCTAACAAAGGAGTCCTTAACTGACAACATTTGCGGCTCAGCAAACATCTAACCCAAGTTATCCCCTTTCACCTAGCAGACCACATTTCACGTTAGCCCTTTGCCGAGCCAAGTCTTTGACCTAAACCTAAAACTTCAGCTAGTTTGTCTCAGCTGACCCTTAGTGAATCTGAACCTAAATCTACAGATCGGGATCGCCAAGGCCCAACTCACTACCATCCCTATATAGATAGCAGAGTACAACGAGAACACTTTCACTACTAAGGGTTCCATATTCCTAGAGGTTGATCCTATTCTTCACTAAGCCCTATTTCATGTCACAGAATTATACACCTCCTATAATCTTCTCTTAAGTCATCCTTAGATAAAAAAAGTTGTGACATTCATTTACCACCACCAAGAATATATAGCAAGAGAAATTGTCAAAGTTAACCCCAATTTGGAGTCAAACCCTAAGATGATAAACATAGGTACTTCCCTAACCAAAGAAGAATGAGTCTTTCACTAAGTTGTTGAGAAGGAACAAAGGTGTTCACTCGGATACGCTCAGATATGCCTGGGTTATATTCCGGTCTGGTCTCCTATGGAATGAATACAGGTTCATCACCTTATCTTGACCCTAATATAAAACAAGTTAAACAAAAACTTTAAAAAGTTCACTTTGAGACCGAACTCTAGGCAAGGGAATTCTCAAAATAATCCTTAAGGTTGGATTTATTTTGACTATAACATTGTCTAGTTAGTTGTCCAACATCGTTGTGGTCAAGAAGTTCAATGAAAAAGCTAAGAGTTTATATTGACTTTAGGAACCTAAACAAAGTCACATTAAGGATGACATTCTTGTGTCAAACATTAATATGATTGTATATAATATGATAGGTCAAGAAATTTTCTCCTTCATTGATGATTACTTTAGAACCCCACCCATGTAAGAGATCACCCTTACATTATCGGTCCCAAGCCTGGATAAAGGAGGAGGGTTATGTTAGGCTTCCGACAGCCAGCGTAAAATTTCATCGGATTTTTAAAGTATGGATTACAAAAATTATGAGCATTGCTTTGGGGCATCCCCACCTAATGACGTGTTGCAGAGCCCTAATGTAGTAATAAGTAAGCAAGGGCCACTACATTTTCGCCCAAATGTAGTAATCAATTACAGAGAGGGTTCCCACATCATGGAAGGGTGTGGGTAAAGAAGCTAGTCCCGCTACATTGCCGCTCGAATGTAGTGAAAAATTTTCAAAGAGGGTCTCCGCATTTTGATTATGGAAGGATGTGAGGGGTAAGGAAGCTAGTCCTAGATAATAAGATTCATATTGGTTCTTGAAATATCGGAATATTATCCGGTAAGCTAATGGAGGTGGTAGATACTATGATTTGGAGAAAGATTCATCTTCTATGTTTACAAGAGACAAAATGGGTTGGAGAAAAAGCAAAGGAGATAGAGGATACAGGTTTTAAATTATGGTACTTAGGTAAAGAAAAGGCTCGAAACGGAGTTAGTATTATCATAAATAAAGATTTAAAGGATAGTGTAGTAGATATACAACGATATGGTGACCGAATCATGACGTTGAAATTAGTGTTAGGAGCAGAGGTTTTGAATATAGTTTGTGCTTACGCACCCCAAGTAGGACTAGAAGATAGTATAAAGACAGCTTATTGGGAAGAGTTAGATAAGGTGATTCAAAAGATTCCACAAAGGGAGATGATTTGTTTAGGAGGAGACTTAAATGGACATGTCGGTAAAGAGGCATTAGGATATCAAGGGATTCATGGAAACTTTGGTTTTGGGGATATAAATGAAGAAGGTAGGGAGATTTTAAACTTTGCTATGGCATTTGATCTCTTTATAGTCAATACAATCTTCAAAAAACGAGATGAACATTTAATTACTTATAAGAGTGGCTTATCACAAACACAAATTGATTACTTTATTTGTAGAAAAAAAGATAGAGCGTGTTGTAAAGATTGCAAGGTAATTCAAGGAGAAAGCTTAACCACCCAACATCGACTTTTAGTTATGGATTTACAAATAAAAAAATGGACAAAGAAGATAAGAGTGCATCGAGCTATTCAGACTAAATGGTGGAACCTCAAAAGCGAGAAAGAAGATATATTTAAACAGAAAGTCCTTCAAGGAGATGTTTGGAATTATGTTGGTATACCCTGTGATATGTGGAACAATATGGCTATACATATTAGGAAAGTGGTGAAAGATGTGTTAGGGTATCTAAGGGAGGTGTACCGGCACAAAAAGAAGCTTGGTGGTGGAGTGAAGTAGTACAAAATAAAATCAAGGCAAAGAGGGCATGTTACAAATTACATTATGCTAAGAAAACTAGTGAAACTTTAGAGGCTTATAAGAAAGCAAAGAAGGAAGCGAAAAAGGCCGTGAGTGAAGCGAAAACTAAAATTTGGGAGGACTTATATAAAAAACTCAACTCAAAAGAGGGTGAAAGAAATATTTTTAGGACAACTAGGGCTAGAGATAAGAAAACTAAAGATCTTGATTATGTTACATGCATAAAAAATGAGGATGAAAAAATTCTGGTGGCAAATGATGATATAAGAAATAGATGAAAAAACTATTTTTATAACCTTTTTAATGAAAATAAAGATGTTAGTATTAGCTTAGGAGAGTTAGCCAAATTAGAAAAGTATATAAACCATAATTTCTACTGACATATTCAAAAAAATGAAGAATTAAGTCAAAGAGGCTCTTAAACATATGAAGGGTGGTAAATTGATAGGACCAGATAATATTCCTATCAAAGTTTGAAAAATACTAGGAGAAATAGGAATCACTTGGCTCACAAGACTATTTAATGAAATATGAAAAAACCAAAAGATTCACGAGGAATGGAGAACAAGTACACTTATACCCATATATAAGAACAAGGGAGACATTCAAAATTGTGTGAATTATCGAAGTATCAAGTTAATGAGCCATACTATGAAATTATGGGAAAGAATTATTGAACGTAGGTTAAGAAAAGTATCAAGTACAATAGAGAACCAATTTGGATTCATGTCAGGCAGATCTACTATTGAAGTGATTCACCTTTTGAGACATCTTATGGAACATTTTAGAGCAAAAAAGAAAGACCTTCACATGATATTTATTGATCTAGAAAAAGCTTATGATAGGGTACCGAGGGAGGTTCTTTGGAGAACTTTGGAAAAAAGAGGTATCCCATTGACATACATTAACCTTATAAGAGACATGTATGATGGTGCAAAACATGTGTGAGGACTCATGAAGGAATGACAGACTTCTTTGATGTTAATATGGGGTTACATCAACGATCAACTTTAAGTCCATACTTATTTATAATGGTGATTGATGAGTTAACAAAACATATTCAAGATGAAGTACCTTGGTGTATGTTGTTTGTAGATGACATTGTATTAGTGGAGGAGCCTAAGGAAAAAGTTAATAAAAAATTGGAACTATGGAGAGAAACATTAGAAAGCAAAGGCCTCCGACTTAGTAGAACAAAGACAGAATATATGGAATGTAAGTTTTATCATTTGGTTATTTCAGAGGATATAGAAATTAAAATTGGCACACATTGCATCCCCCAAAAGGAAAGTTTTAAATACCTAGGGTCAATTTTTCAGATAGAAGAATTGATGGAGATGTTACACATAGAATTAATGTTGGTTGGTTAAAATAGAGAGGAGCATCAGGTATTCTTTGTGATAAGAAGATATCATTAAAGTTAAAAGGTAAATATTATAGAGTAGCAATTAGGCCTGCCATGTTTTATGGTTTTGAGTGTTGGGCAGTTAATCATCAACATGTACAAAAAATGTCTGTGACAGAAATGAAGATGTTGAGATGGATGAGTGGTCATACAAGAAAAGACTGTATATACAATGAGGTTATTAGAAACAAATTAGGAGTGGCACCAAGAGAGGATAAAATGAGAGAATATCGTTTAAGATGGTTTGGACATATAGAAAGAAGATCAAAAAAAGAACCTATAAGAAGGTTAGAAAAACTAAATTTGGAAAGTATTAAAAGAGGTAGAGGACTACCACAAAAGTATTGGAAAGAAACAATAAAGAATGATCTAGCTTATTGTGAGTTAATTGCTTACATGGCACATGATAGGGATCTGTGAAAACAAAGAATCCATGTAGCTGACCCCGTCTAGTATGGGAAAAGGCTTAGTTGTTGTATTGATGATTACTTTAGAAATAGCTAAATCAAGTTGAATATAAAAGACCAAAACAAGATTGCATTTACGATGCTTTGGGTACCTGTTGGAGCCATATACTAGAGAGTTGTGATGTGGGTTTTCAATGATTAGATTCTCATGGAGGTCTATGTGGATGATGGCATCATAGTAAGATCCTAAAGAAAAACCTTACACCTAGAGTCATTATCTTAGTCTTTTATCCTTTACATGAATACAACTTGAAATTGAATCCTTCAATTGTGTTTATAGAGTCGAGTCAAGTGAAATGTTAGAGTTCATGGTCATCCAAAAGGACATGGAACCGACCAAATTGAAATCAGAACCGAAACTGATCCCAGTGGTCCTGAATTCAGCTACTGTTTTGAGAATTCTTAAATTGCACCGAGACTCGAATTGGAGTTGTTGGTTCTAACAGTTCCAATAAAAGTCTAAAGATCGAAACATATCCCTCCTTTTATAGAAATTTCCCTCTGTTTCCCCTCTCACATGCCTATATACTAACCGATAAACATACACTCATTTTTACGAAACATATACCTTCTTGTGTTTTTTCAAAAACTATCTTATTCATCCCTCTAAATGCCTAAAGTTATATTATTGCATATATTACACACTTTGTTGCATATTCATATATTCTAATGAAACATTTGTTTTGAATTTTGTAATATGAATAACTCAGAGAAATTATGATGTAACAGATGGAGGTGAAGAACTAGATGACCATGTTGTTATGCAATCGTCAAGACAGCATAATACCTTCAGGTTAGAATATAGTATATAGTAGACGATCATGGCAACATTAGGATGAGGGATATGTGGAGTTATTACAAGTGGATCATCCTAAGATCCAACAACACCGATGGATTATGTGGAAACTTCTTCAGGATACTATGATGAAGCTTTCCTTTAGAGCTTTGTCCTAATGTTGATGCAAACAAGTACTTTATAGGGGTGATGATGTTGTCACTCCCCTTATCTTTGAGTTACTCAACTTTGTAGGTCATATTGTATATACGGTTTGGCAGGAGTAGGTAATTCTAAACTCTTCTCATATACAACATTTTGCATGTCTAAGTAAAAAATTCTACAAACATTGTATAAATATATATGGATTCCTATTGTTGAAATTAGTGGCATGCTATATGTGATAGAATGTTATGGTTAAACAGTTGTTTCCGTGATGAGATGGAGCAATAGTTGGCAAGATATTGTGAAGTGGTTTAGGCTATCAAAGCATGGAGGCATGTTGTTTAAAACATTGGATCATTTGTTGATGCATTTATCAAGAGATGACAACCTTATAACAACAACTTTCATATGTCATTGTGTGAGATGACTAACACTCTCTATGATATCCATGAGATTCTGGGTCTTTCGATAGGCAACCGTCTTGTAGCCTTTATGTGGGCGATGAAGGCGATGGATAAGATAGATATTATAATGAGACTAAAAGTAGACTATGATGAAATGAAGCTACAAATGAAATCTGGAGATGTGAAGTTTGCAATGCTCTGGCTATGTGCTTAGAGAAGGGGATTACGCTTGAGCAAAAGGCATTGAAAATTTGTTATTATATCGAATATACCTTATACCAGGATAAGTCAAGAAATAAGGTACCAATTTCTATTGGGTAGTTGTGATTAACGATATATGGAGGGTCGGTGAGTATCTTTAGGATGTAGCAAGGTTAGTCTATTTATATAGTGAGTTGGAGAAGGTTTCCCGCATAGAAACACACCATCTCAATAACCTTAGTATTCTACTACATGTAATAATTATTCATTTAGTTAGTTTATGTATAGCAATAATTTCATAATTAAGTGATGGAAAAATATTTTATGTATTTCAACCATGGATTTACGAGTAATTTCCAACCTTCAAAGTGAGGCAATGATCTAAGTGAGTTGATGGGTGGTCTCATGCAGCTAGGTAGATGAGCAATATCGCTCATAGGGTGTCGTGGGCACTTAGACTCGATAGTGGCTCATCAAATATGTAATTATTGATGTGTAGGTTGTATATTTGAAACTTTCATAATAAAAGTTAGTTGTTCTTTATCATAGACAATGGATGTCAATACAATAATATTGATATCATATCTTCTTCTTTTCTTCACATATTACATGGCAACCTATTCCTGGAAAAGATACATGAACTATAGATACCACTTGTTCTAGTACCACAAATTTATTCGATGTTTGGACGTATAGTATGCCTAACCGAGTTGCTCTTTAATTTGATCATCGTCACCGGAACTCAGTTGATTCACTAAGGTCCATGTTTGCACATAGGCCTAGAATACCACATGCCTATAAAGTGGAATACCATCTATAAGATGTAAATGCCAATTACACGACTCATATTGCTTTCAACCACATCACCTTGTTGTTTAAGTGTTATACTATCATGAGTGCAACCATTTATATGAGTTGGTATGCCACATTGTATATTGACATGACATTGGATGAGTACCTAGTATCTCCATACAATTCATCTCTTTGATAATTAAAGTAAGTGCAATATTGAGAATCTTCTCTTTAGTTTTTTTATTCTATCTTATGTACAATCAAGGTAACGTATGCTAACAGTTCATGATTCCTCAAATGACTTCTTGAGTCCATAATCTTAAATTTCATCAACAAGTGGATTTGGGTTCACATCTTATTAAATCACCTAGTAAAGTTGTTAAGGAACCCTTTTAGCCTAGAGTGTGTATGATCATGTCGATCAACACATAATAAGCATTAAAGATCAAAATATGTTAGTGATATACATATGGACAAACAAGCAAACTTACATACCTATTAGTTGTATGAGTATCTCAATGCATCACTTTGGCTGACTTTGTCCATGAAAGTTAAGACTATCCTCTCTTTATATTGGCCCAACCACTATTCCCTAACATAAGAAAGCACAATAGAATTTTTTTTTGACTTTTCTTCCATCATGATCAATACCTCTATACATGCTCTCATCTATAGATTCAACAATCTTCCTCCAACTTCCACTAAATGTGATGGCTATTTTTATTTCTATTTCTTATTAAATATAAAGTTTACATAAGAAATGTGTTTCCTTTGAAAATATGATCCCAATTGCAATCATAAGTATCATATCATGATCACTATAAATTATACGAGAGAATCTTTTCGATATATACATCTCCTCGATGAACTTCAACACCTACATATAAATTATCTGATTTCTCTACACCAATTGAAGCAAATGCCATTGTTCAACCACCTATTTTATCTTTCCTAATTTTTATCATCATATTATAATGTACCTTGTCGTGCTAATATGTAGATTATTAACATACTTTAACTACAACAAAATATGCCAAAGCATGCAAGGGGTTTTCCTCATCACTTTTGTCATATTATACTCGACATTATTATTCAATCAGTTTGTAAATGCATGTCATTCCAAATACAATAGAAGGTGATTATACGTGCCACTAACCACATCTAACCTTCATAAATCATCAACTTCACTCTTTCCTCTAAGTAAAAATGCCTTTCACATTCTTTGTATCAGTCCAATGATGACTTTTAATATCAACTTTTTGTTGCTTTTATATTCGTCATTTATTTAATACCCAAGCCCATAACTTAATTATTACACCTTTACTTTTAGAGCGGAGAATAGTAATAAAAATGTTATGCTTTCTTCCAACATCTCTTCTCCACTAAATCAGGTCTTACGATTGTCAAACATTGCATATGTGATAAAATAGAAGTGAATAATAAAGTTAATCACCATGCAACCAACAAATGTAGCATCAAATATATCATCAACAACTCATCAACAAATAGATCATTTGGTTCACTATCATCAATCTCAGTCTTGATATATGTAGTATATCTAAAATTTACTACACCATAATAGACATTTTCAATTTTATTTCTTTAACATCTTGCAATAATAATTAAGTAAAACAAAAGTAATAGAATGTAGGGTCACTCTATTAGATGTGTCACTCTCACTAAGAGTGACACCCCTCGATCACATCCCAATCTGAAAGAGTGTCATGCTTGAGCCACAACATCTTGCATAAGGGTGACACATCATGGGCATGTCTTATTTTTATTGACAAGGTGTCTTCCAAATATCCATTTCCTAACACCAACCTCTTACCATACATGAATCGTCTCTTGCAAATATCTCTAAAACATGATCTTTTGGTCGATTTTTTTGTATTTCTTTGTTAGATCAATGAAATGCTTGTAATAGTATTTAGAGTGGTGGTGTGAAAATTGAATATGGAGATGAGAATATATCAAAAGTGATGAAAATGAGAAAAATGAATAAGTTGAAGATTGATGCAAGTAGAAAAGTCATTGAAGCAAAGGTAAAATCTATTAGCCACTAGTCGAAGGTTGGATATGCTGAGCGAAAGGTAGAAGGAAAACACATGCGATGTGTTAACATGAAGGAAGTTTAGTAAGGGATAAATTACGTAGAGAAATTCTTGTATTTTTTAAAAAGGGTGTATGCTTAGGAAACTATGGTATATAAATAACAACTATACCATTAATAATAACTCTATAATGGTACTTGTCTACTTGGTGCACATTAATGATCTCCCTAGGGCCTAGTAGTTGATGATAGTGCCATTCATTAATGAAGTTCAACCAATTTGACTAATTGAGGGATTTTTATCTCACAAGCTAGTGCTAGCCTATTTATTTTCCTTTTTTAAAATTGTAACTACTTTTTAAAGTCAAAACCACATTCAGATCCAGTTTGGTTGTAGATCCGCTAGGAGTTGGTTCAATTATGGTTCCAAGATCCAACGGTTTAGAACCTATAACTTCAATTTACCCAAAACTAGGACCTTGCACCTGGTGCACTTGATCATGACTCATCTTTCAAAAAATATGCAACTGGCATTTTTTTCAATATGATTGATACGTATACACCATTTTTGCTATCCACACACCCTATTTTTACATGTTTTCCAAAATAACCCTAATAAATTTTAATAATTACCATGATGCTCTTTTTCATTTGAACTCTCTCTTTCCTTTTATGTAAGTTATAGTTCGTTGCCCCCTATTTCATCAGATCTTCACTCCCTGGCCTACCCCAACCACCCATTGCTTGATCTATATCCATTTGTAGCAAAGGAACTTATCTAATTTCCCAGGAAAATGAAGATGAAGAGAAAGAGAGAAAAAATAAAACGAAGAAATAAGAGACCGATTTGAAGAGGGATTCAGTGGTTTTTGTGGTATGCTATTGATTTGGTTTAGTTTTTATCATTTTTATTCGATTCTCACCCAAAAAACCCATCAAGTTTTCGCTTTGAGATGTGTACCATGTGCTCTCTCTTGTTTTGAGTACCTCTTATTTAACTAACATATTTTTCTTTTTCATATATAGATATGGCTCATAGAGTAAGAGTAGAAGGGCATAATGTCATCACTTTATCTATGACACATAATATCATATCATATAAAGGACGACTCTGAAGACGACATCATGAAGAAGGTGATGATATTTCGGTAGATACAAATGTTGTTGAAGTTAGGCCTTCATGTTATAAGGAGGATATAGATACCTTAGACATTGTTACTATATTGGAGAGAGTGAGAATAAAAAATTTCCTAGCATAACACGTGACTTATAAGATCTGATAAGAACAATAATTATACATTAAATATCAATACTCACTATTCCAATTGACTATATAAATGTAAATATGTGGATAATACAAAAAGTTACAACAACCCATAAAGGATATACTATTGGAAGAGCATGGTTAGTAAAGAGAACATATATAAAGCCAGGTAATTTGGATAAGATTGCAGATAGGGGTAGGTTGATTCAGCAAAAAGATTTGTTGTATGAAGTTATAAACCATGTATTGTTGACTGCTTTTATTGAGTGTTGACAACCAGACACAAATAGTTTTCATACACCACAAAGTGAGATACATATCATACTTCATGATGTCTACGAGATACTTAGTATTTCAATAGAGGGACAATTTGTTTCCTTATATAAGAGTTGATGGTAAGGAAGACATTTTGAGTGATTAAGTTTGAAGTATTATGACATAATTTTTTGAAAAGGTGAGTCAGTAACGAAAATAAGGTTTTATTATATTTATTGATTCAACTAGGTTATAATGTGTCAATTGTTTATTTATTGGCACATGATATTTATAGGGTTGACAACTATACTTGAAATGCAACAACATTAGACTACTTGTATAGGCAGCTAGCAAGGGCATTCTAGATAGAGGCATAATAACTTAGTAAACATTACTTCTTTGCTCTATGTAACAATTGATACTATTATTGTTTGCTACAATATCTTTCATGCAGTCATTTTTTATAATTTAATAACTAAGTTGTATATATTTTAATTATAGGCATTATGAGTATTTCTTGACCTTTAGAGTGAGCATGCGACCAAAATGGTTGGATGAAGAATCATGGGTAAGCTGATAAATGAAAAATGTTTCATAGGCAATCCTCTATTGATCGGTTTACTAAGTACCATAATCAATTATATTTGATGACAGTTGAATAGGTAATTTATAAAACTATAACTATATATTTTTATTTTATATTAAACACAACCTATGATGTTATATAACACTGACTAGAAGGCATATAGTTTTGCAAAATACTTGTATTGTAATGCATATAAGTTTGATACCATCAAGGCATCCCAGTGCACTGAGAAGGCCTTCCATTACAAATAGACTAACAAAGCTCCATACATATAAGATACACTACGAGCCACGTAATGCTACTTGGGAGGCACAATGCTCACGCTGTTTTGAGCTTAAGCATTTTAGCATTTCAGCAACATATCTTCATGAGTGCGACAAGTTTTACATAGAGTGGTACATTCCTTAAATGCATCGGCTTATTTTGAGAGATTCTATTAATTAGTTGCATCCGACTCTAACTAGGCAACACGATACATCATTCTTCATGTAAATAAATAAATAATTGACTACATTAGCATAGTCTTTAGCTTTGTTATGATTTGACTATAATACTAACTTTTTTATAGTTACTTTATTATACAAATATTTTAGACAAACTTTAGTACATTCAAATTGCATGTCATTACCATTGTTGAGTGACCTTGCATTGTTAGAGTTGTTAGAGACATACAAACAATAAGGCCAATGAGCATATCAATTGACTATATATAAGTATGCATGAGCTCTGTATTGTAGATGATCCATGCATTGGAGTGATATACTCTCATATCAATAAAAATAGATACTCTACATTCTTAGTTTTCATATACCTACTATTTTTAACATCAATGTTTTACTTGTCTTGTATTTATTGACACTTTTACACTTAAGTCATACATTACTTGTTATGCCTTTGTTCTTCAAATAAATAATAAAAATAATAATATTATGCTTTCTTTCAACATTTCTTATGTACTCAATAAGCTTATTACAACTGTTAAAAACATCCCCTATCATAAATACGAGTGAATAATCAAATTTGTCACTCTTATAGTCAACACATATATCTTCTACTTCATCAGTCAATCAAGGAAATCTGTTGTAGATATTGTTATTCTTCTACTCTATGTAGACGACAAGATTATTACAAGTAGTGATGATTCCTGGATCCAATAGATCAAGCAAGAACTTGGTTAGAGATGAAGGATCTTGGATAACTATCTTAGTTTTTGGGTATTGAGGTAACTAAAAATGTTAGAGGTTTCTTTTATCCTAAACTAAATTCGCCAATGATGTTGTTCTTAGATCAGGACTTACAGATGATAAAATTATTGAGACACCTGCGATGATCAACAAAAAAATGTGACTTATTGAAGGAGAGCTGTTGAGAGATCCTACTCCTTATAGACAGATAGTTAGGGCACTCACTTATCTCACCATAACATAACCTGACATTACTCATGCAATCCAAACTATAAGTCAGTACCAACATGAACATGTACCTACCTCTGTACATATGAGTGCAATTACGAAGATTGTCTGATATGTTTGGCAAACCAACTCTAAGCTACATGCTGCTTTGTAGTATTTAATTAATCTCTTCGAGCTTCAATCGTAGTAGCATTAAAGTGCTTTCCTAGCAGTTGGTATATGAAAAGTGATTAAGCTTTATCAAGGCAAGTAGATTAAGTAACCTTTTTAGTAGCTCATGCACAACATAACTCACATTGTATAGTAAACAAAATATTTTTGGTAGAGACTGAGTTAGCCCATGCACTAAGAACCTACGCTGTTCTCCTATAGTGAAAGTAATTACAAACTAGATGAGAGCAAAATAAAGGAACAAACCTCCATCATTCTCTTAGTAATCCGCAAACTGACAATCCTCCAAAAGATTTTATGAAGAAAAGTAGAATGCAGTTGCTGATAAACATTAGTACTCAAATATGCCTCTTAAGAACCTTCTAAGTCTTCATTATGAATAGTAACATCTTCTGGAAGCCATCTCAAAAGCATTGCAATCAACTCTGTTTGAGATTTCCAGGGGTACCAAAATTAGTCATTTGGATGAATATCAAAGAAAATCAACCAAATATTTAAAATGGGAAAAGTGTAAATAAAGATTATACCCCTATAGGGCTGTTGTCACATATGGAGTTCAACATTCTTTTCATATGGAAAACCCTTCACTTCTAACAACCTGATGCACAAAAGAAGTATGACAAACACAAAGATATTTGTACAGGGAAATCGTACAAGCAAATAATTCTAGAAATCAACCTAAATAGTGGCTCCTTAGATAAAGCACCATCACCAAGGAATGGGACATTTAAATAATAAGAAGTATGAGATATCTTAAAAAATTTAAATATGACTAATATGAAAGCTCATTAAATTTTTTATAAGGTTTATTGACAAGTCCACTTGCAAAAACAAGCATATACACCGACCACAACATATCAAAAGTATAAAACAGAGACACATAGACCCATTTGTATATGAAATAAGCAGTATGACAGTCATATTCTATGTTTATAGGATACAAAGTGAGTTGGAGAAAAAGCAAAGGAGATAGAGGATAAAGGTTTTAAATTATGATACTCACGTAAGAAAAAGGCTCGAAATGAAGTTGGTATTATCATAAATAAAGATTTAAAGAATAGTGTAGTAGACATACAACGATATGGTGACCGAATCATGACATTGAAAGTAGTGTTAGGAGCAGAGATTTTGAATATAGTTTGAGCTTATACACCCAAGTAGGACTAGAAGATAGTATAAAGACAACTTTCGGGGAAGAGTTAGATAAGGTGATTCAAAGGATTCTACAAAGGGACATAATTTGTTTAGGAGGAGACTTAAATGGATATGTCGGTAAGAGGTATTAGGATATCAAGGTATTCATGGAAACTTTGGTTTTGAGAATATAAATGAGAAAGGTAGGGAGATTTAAATTTTTCTATGACATTTGATCTCTTTATAGTCAATACAATCTTCAAAAAAAGGAATGAACATTTAATTACTTATAAGGGTGGCTTATCACAAACACAAATTGATTACTTTATTTGTAAAACCAAAGATAGAGCGTGTTGTAAAGATTGCAAGGTAATTCCAGGAGAAAGCTTAACCACCCAACATCGACTTTTAGTTATGGATTTACAAATAAAAAAATGGACAAAGAAGAAAAGAGTGCATCGAGCTATTCGGACTAAATGGTGGAACCTCAAAAGAGAGAAAGAAGGTATATTTAAACAGAAAGTCCTTGAAGGAGATGTTTGGAATTATGTTGGCACACCCTCTGATATGTGGAACAATATGGCTATACATATTAGGAAAGTGGCAAAAGATGTGTTAGGGGTATCTAAAGGAGGTGTACCGGCACAAAAAGAAGCTTGGTGGTGGAGTGAAATAGTACAAAATAAAATCAAGGCAAAGAGGGCATGTTACAAATTACATTACGCTAAGAAAACTAGTGAAACTTTAGAAGCTTATAAGAAAGCAAAGAAGGAAGCAAAAAAAGCCGTTAGTAAAGTAAAAGCTAAGATTTGGGAGGACTTATATAAAAAACTCAACTCAAAAGAGGGTGAAAGAGATATTTTTAGGATAGCTAGGGCTAGAGATAAGAAAACTAAAGATCTAAATTTTGTTAGATGCATAAAAGATGAGGATGAAAAAATTCTAGTGGCAAATGATGATATAAGAAATAGATGGAAAAACTATTTTTATAATCTTTTTAATGAAAATAAAGATGTTAGTATTAGTTTAGGAGATTTAGCCAAGTCAGAAAAGTATATAAACCACAATTTCTACTGACGTATTCAAAAGAATGAAGTCAAAGAGGCTCTTAAACATATGAAGAGTGGTAAATTGGTAGGAGCAGATAATATTCCTATAGAAGTTTGGAAAATACTAGGAGAAATAGGAATCACTTGGCTCACAAGACTATTTAATGAAATATGGAAAAACCAAAAGATGCCCGAGGAATGGAGAGCAAGTACACTTATACCCGTATATAAGAACAAGGGAGACATTCAAAATTGTGTGAATTATCAAGGTATCAAGTTAATGAGTCATACTATGAAAT
The DNA here is from genome assembly GCA_036023115.1 of Brasenia schreberi. NCBI lineage: Eukaryota > Viridiplantae > Streptophyta > Magnoliopsida > Nymphaeales > Cabombaceae > Brasenia > Brasenia schreberi. Next base: position 3,183,875 of record JAYKKT010000048.1, read on the forward strand.
TATGGGAAAGAATTATCGAACGTAGGTTAAGACAAGTATCAAGTACAACAGAGAACCAATTTGGATTCATGCCAGGCAGATCTACTATTGAAGCGATTCACCTTTTAAGACGTCTTATGGAATATTTTAGAGCAAAAAAGAAAGATTCACATGATATTTATTGATTTAGAAAAAGCTTATGATAATGTGCTGAGGGAGGTTCTTTAGAGAACTTTGGAAAAAAGAGGTATCCCATTGATATACATTAACCTTATAAGAGACATGTACGATGGTGCAAAAATATGTGTGAGGACTCATGAAGGAATGACAGACTTCTTTGAAGTTAATATTGGGTTACATCAAGGATCAAATTTAAGTCCATACTTATTTATAACGGTGATTGATGAGTTAACAAAACATATTCAAGATGAAGTACTTTGGTGTATGTTATTTGCAGATGACATTGTGTTAGTAGAGGAGTCTAAGGAAAATGTTAATAGAAAATTGGAACTATGGAGAGAAATATTAGAAAGCAAAGGCCTCCGACTTAGTAAAATAAAGACAAAATATATGGAAATAAGTTTGATCATTTGGTTACTTCAAAGGATATAGAAATTAAAATTGACACATATTGCATCTCTCAAAAGAAAAGTTTTAAATACCTAGGGTCAATTTTTCAGAGTAATAGAAGAATTGGTGGAGATGTTACGCATAGAATTAATGTTGGTTGGTTAAAATGGAGAGGAGCATCAGGGTATTCTTTGTGATAAGAAGATACCATTAAAGTTAAAAGGTAAATATTATAGAGCAGCAATTAGGCCTATCATCTCTCAAAAGGAAAGTTTTAAATACCTAGGGTCATTTTTTCAGAGTAATAGAAGAATTGATGGAGATGTTACGCATAGAGTTAATGTTGGTTGGTTAAAATGGAGAGGAGCATAAGGTATTCTTTGTGATAAGAAGATATCATTGAAGTTAAAAGGTAAATATTATAGAGCAATGGCATCAATAGAGGATAAGATGAGAGAATATTATTAAAGTTTTATGGTTCTGAGTATTGGGTAGTTAATCATCAACATGTACAAAAGATGTCTGTGACAGAAATGAAGATGTTAAAATGGAGAGGAGCATAAGGTATTCTTTGTGATAAGAAGATATCATTGAAGTTAAAAGGTAAATATTATAGAGCAATGGCATCAATAGAGGATAAGATGAGAGAATATTATTAAAGTTTTATGGTTCTGAGTATTGGGTAGTTAATCATCAACATGTACAAAAGATGTCTGTGACAGAAATGAAGATGTTGAGATGGATGAGTGGTCATACAAGAAAAGACCGTATATAAAATGAGGTTATTAAAAACAAATTAGGAGTGGCACCAATAGAGGATAAAATGAGAAAATATCATTTAAGATGGTTTGGACATATAGAAAGAACATGAAAAGAGGAACCTGTAAGAAGGTATGAAAAACTAAATTTGGAAAGAATTAAAAGAGATAGAGGACGACTACAAAAGTGTTGGAAAGAAACAATAAAGAATGATCTAGCCTGTCGTTTAAGATGGTTTTGCAAGATCAGCCAAAGTTGGGTTGGCTATGAGTTCACTTGCTTCAGAATAGGACTCGAAGTGAATGAACCCAACCTCACTTGTTGGACCTGTTTGCCTGCAACTCCTTTTGAATAATCTCAACAACATCGTTCCCACCTTTTGGATACTCTCCTTGAGAAACTTAATTTTCATTAATCTTATAACAAAGTCTAACGAGAAGAGGAACTCATCCATTCTTAGAATGCAGCCGAAGATAATGTGCAGTTTTCATGTCAGCTATTTCCAAACACTGATGAAGGGATTTGAGAGAATCGCACCTATAAGTTTGAGAAAGATAGCTAAAAGTGGTTTATCTACTTGCTTGCTGAATGCAACAGCGAGCCCAATATATTTTATATCCTTTGCCCTCTCTGGCGGCATGGTATTGATTCTTCATCATGTTATTCATGCATCCCGGCTGTAAAACTGCATTCATTGATGACGACAGCCATGTTATTTTTGAAGCATTCTTGATTGTACATAGATGATGTGGATTGCTTGCAACATGTTACTTCTGAAGTATTCATCCTTGTGGCAAAGATATATTATTGTACAAATGCATTAGTTTTTCAATTTAATGATTTTTGTGTTTGAAAACATCATATGCTAAGATAAATGCAACTTAATTACTTTTTACATAATGAAATAAGTAATTATAACTCAATATAAAAATAATCATTTTAAGAATAAAAAGTCAGCAATTACGCTTTTAAAAAAACTTGATGATTGAGGCATTCACATTCTAGTAATGTCCACAAATACATACATACATTTACACACATATATAAATATATTATGTATGTATGTATGTATATATATATATATATATGGGTTTACAAAGTACAGAATTAAATCTCTATTAGCAAAGCGTGCGAAATCGCAATTATTAGAAGTGTAGGATAGCGATATATATATGCACAAAAGAAGTTCAATCACACATCACCAATCCCACTTGTAGGATTTCCATGCTATAAAAAGCATAGGCGAGAGTATGGGAATTTTCTTATACTATAAACTGTGTGCACAAGTGGGATAGGTGCTTCTTCAAAGAGATTAGGTTGTGTGCTTTCTCTTTTATTGTCACTTAGCTTGTGTTTAGCTTTGTATGGTGCTTGGTCAATATCAATTGGTGGTGCTTGGCCTATATCCCATTGCAATTTCCTCTGTAGATTGTTGTTCTCTCTAAATTTGGTGTCCTTATGAATCGCCCACATCATATTTGGTATAAGAGTATTAGGTTCTTGTTGATTATTACAACGAGTGAAACAACTAAAAGCGCACCAGATGATGCCCTTCAAACCCAAGTACTGATGGGGATCGAAGCGTTAATGTTGTAGGTGTAGCAACTAAATGAAGAAAAGAGGCTAGAAATATAACTTCATTGTTTTATTTTCACAATGAAGAGTATGCCCACCCTTTTGCACTAGAAGAAACGGGTGGATCTTTAAGTGATGATGAGCTTGCTTGAAAGACGAATCAAAGGAGAAAAGAACAAAAGCTAAAATCCTAGAACTTGAAGGAAGGCTTGATACTGATGGTTTTATGCGGAAAGGCTTAGTTATTGTTTATTGCTTGTTCTTGAAGGTATAATTGACTGGTTGAGAACTATTAACTGAGTTTTTGAATATACGGAATATCCTACCCATAAGAAGGTAAGGGAATAAAATTTCAACAGAAATTTTATTAAAGAGAAATAAAATCTTTCAAAATAACCACCCTTACTCAAGTTATTGTAATCTCTTATATAGTTGAGATTCTGCTAAAAAAAAGGAAACTAATTACTTCCTAGCAAAATCTAATCAAAATAGGAATATCCCAATTTAAGACTCATGTTGACAAAATGTGGAATAAAAAACTGTTAACTTCCTTTTCATTTCTTTTTTTCTTGCAGTTTAGTCAGTTTCCTTTAGGAAGAATGTTTCCTAAATTAAATCCTCATCATATAAGGCAATTTCCTTTGAAGATAATTTGTCATTCCTCCATAATTGAGAAAAAATCACCCTCAAAGTTGTGTCATCAACCGAAGCCTTGAAATATTGGAAAAGATGCTTTACATTAAACACATCAATAGTGCAAATATGATTGGGCAGTTTTAGTTGATAAACATGCGGATTAATATTTGCAAGTATCTCCAACAGCCCAATCTTCTTGGCAGGTATTCTCTACTGGAAATCAATCATGGTAAAATTTCCCACACGAGGCGACCAACTGCATGCTCGATAGGCCAATGTTTAGCATGTGGCTATTTTATACTTGGCATTGGTTTGGATCATATTCTTTTGCGTTGCTTGATGAATCTCTTGCAAGTTGTTCACGAAAACTTGAGCGTTCCCATGGGGTCTGGTCAAGCTTGGCAATGGAAAAGATCCAATGGTCCTCAAGTGAAGCAAGAATACACCACGTGGAAAGGGTTGAAACCTATACTTCGATTGACTGCATGATTTGAGCAAATTCTGCTTGACTAAGCTTCAGATCCCAGCTGCACACATGATCTACTAGTCTTCGAAGTAAATTATCCAAAGATCTATTCATGACCTCCGACTCAAAACTCGTGTATCGGGATCAGAGACAATAGACTGTGGTAACCCATGCAAGGGATAAACCTCCTGAAAGAATTAGTTGTGCAACGGTACTAACATCTATTGTCTTTTTGCATGCAATAAACCATTTTTGAGAAGTGATCCACAACCACAAAAATAGAATTGTTACCTCACTAGGTACGTAATAATCCAAAGAAAAATATCCATGCTCAAATCCACCCATGGTTATGTTGGAATCAACAACGGCATATAAAGACCTATATTAGAGGTTTCTCCCTTTGAAACTTGACAAACACAACATTGTTGTACATACTTACCTTCCACATAGATGGCCAGAAATAAGAATGGTGGATTAGTTTTAACGTTCTACTTTACCTGAAATGCTCTTCATCATGTAAGTTCTTGATAATTGTCTTGGGAGTCCAAAGCTACCTGCCCTTGAATAAAAATCCATCATGCAAGAGAAAGCCTGGGTTCACCAGACATAATGCTTTCCAGAATAGGAAAGAAGGATCATCACGCAACATTTTTTAAAAAGTGTCAGCCTAGAATACCTATTTGTAATTGTAGTAAGTACTGGTTTTCCTTGCTGACATAAATCTGCTCCAATGCCAACTTTGGATGCGTCACTATGTTGATCAAAGGGAAGATTGAAATTGGGGAGAACGAGAATAGGCAATGAGCATAGCTTCCTTTTGATGATTTTGAATGCCTCAACGGCTTCATTGCTCCAAGAAAACTTCTTTTATGCAATCGGAGATTGGAGCTGTGATCGAACTAAAATGTGAAATGAATCTTCGATAGAACGATGTAAGTCTATGAAAGCTCTGAACCTCAGTGATTGTTTTTAGAGTAGGCCACTATTGAATTGCTTCAATTTTTTATTCATCCACTTGCAAGCCATTCCCAGGTACAATATATCTTAGGAATAAAACCTGGTAAGCCATAAAAATACACTTTTTAAGAGTAAAATATAATTTTTTCTTTCACAAGACCATAAGGTCTCCTTACATTCTCGACGTATTCTTTGTTGCTGGAACTATAAATTAGAATATTATCAAAATAAACCACAACAAACTTTCAGAAATTCCCTTAACATATGATTCATTAATTCATAAAGGTACTAGGAGCATCGTTAAACCAAAGGGTATAACCATCCATTCATACAAGCCCTCTTGAATTTTAAAGGTTGTTTTCCATTCATCCCAGCATGTTTTCTTCAAGAAAGGGGTTATAGAAGTTAAAATGAGAAATTTGACACCAAAATAAGTTTTGCCTGCAAAACATTTGTATTGGCGATCATGTGCCATGTTAGCAATTAACTCACAATAAGCTAGATCATTTTTTATTGTTTCTAGATCATTTTTTATTGTTTCTTTCCAATACTTTTGTGGTCATCCTCTACCTCTTTTAATACTTTCAAAATCTAGTTTTTCATACCTTCTTACAGGTTCTTCTTTTGATATTCTTTCTATATGTTCAAACCACCTTAAACGATATTCTCTCAATTTATCCTCTATTGGTGCCACACATAATTTATTTCTAATAACCTCATTATGTGTACGGTCTTTTCTTGTATGACCACTCATCCATCTCAACATTTTCATTTCTGTCACAGACATCTTTTGTACATGTTGATGATTAACTGCCCAACAATCAGAACCATAAAACATGGCAGGTCTAATTGTTGCTCTATAATATTTACCTTTTAACTTTAATGATATCTTCTTATCACAAAGAATACTTGATGTTCCTGTAAACAGCCAATTTTTTTTTCAAAACTCCTAAATTTTCGAAAGTCAATTTAAAGCCTTTATGAACTTTTAAATTCAAAAACCCCAACTTTTTAAAATTCAAGTCTTTTGGAGAATATTTCAAAATAAAGGTTTTAAATTCAGGCTAAAAGGCACATGGATTTCAAAACAGATCAAACGAACAGGCAAGACCCAATCCAAATCCAGCTCGAGACCAAGTCAAAAAGCGAAGGGTGGGTCAAGCCTATCTGAATCAAAGCAAGATTGAAGCCTATCAGAAACAGATAAAGATCATGAGTGGATTGAACTAGAATCACGGGTTGAATCAAGTTTCATTTCAAGGCAAGTTCAAATTTACATGCAAAAGTTAGATGGGATCGAGCTTATCAGTTCAAATCAAGAGGAAACAATACAAGTGCATATACACGACCAAGATGAAATACATTGTATCAAGATTGAAAAAGTGCAAGAATCACCAAAGTTCATCGAACTCATCTAAGGACCAACCCACATGGGGCTGATCCATACCATCATGGAGGAAATGGAACTTATGGAATTCAAAATTGTAAGGCTAATCAAGTGGGCCAAGTTCCTAGCACTAAGGACCGGTCAAGATCATGCATTTGGTGGAACCTAGTTAAGGCCGACTGCACCTAGAAGACCAGCCCACATGGGGTTGGTTCAATTCACCATAAAAGAGACCACCTTAATTGGATTGAAGACCAGATTGGAGTCTCCAAAACCCGCCCCAAAGAGAGGGCTAGAACCAGCCCCTTGGCCTATAAATAGGGCCAAGGGGGGGGGGGTGAAGCATCTTGGAGTTGTGAGGCTTTGGCACTTGGGTGGGAGAGATAGCTAGGCCTAGTTTCCAGCAAAGGGGAGGCTGCTCCAAGAGAGAGTCGTGGGTTGCAAGGTGAAGGTAAGAGAGGGTAGGAAAGAAGGGTAGAATTAGGCTTGAGTACAAGAGAGCTTCAAAGCAAGAAGAAAATAGTGGTCGGATTTCAATCTTCAAATCTCCGGCCAATTGAGCAAAACATGTAAATACTGTTCCAATTTCAATTCTAAAATCTTCTTCTCTATTCATTCAATTTGATACGGGGTTATATTAATGGAGTATTGTCTCTCCCCACATTGTAATAAGGCTTAGAGTTGTAGAATTTTCATTCTATGGTTGGATTATCACTCTCACACACCTGCACTCTACTTGTTTGATTATATGATTCTACCCCGATATACTCTACAAACACTCTATACTCTCTACCCCCTCTATGCTTAAGCTTATATGAATATTTCCTTTTATTTCCTTAGTGATGTAGAGTTGTTGCAATTTCAATTCGTGTGAGTATTAATTTGTGATATAGAGTTGTTGTAATTTCAATTCATATGAGTTTGCATCACATATATTCTTAAAAAGCTGAAACTGAATTTTCACATCTCTGCATACGTTAGTTGCTGTATTTTTAATTCTCGAATCCCTGCTCCAATCACTCCAAAATTTTGTTCACACATTCTACACACACAAACCCACTCTAAGTAAAATTTTAAGAATTTTAGAGTCGTACAACTATGTAAGTAAAATTGGGTTAATACCTTTCCACTATCTAAACATTCTGTTTTCATGCAACAGAGCTTGAGTTTTCATCCCATAACTCTGTCTGTAGGCCTCCAAATCGGTTGAATTTTGATTCATTAGAAAGATAGCATCTATAGCTTTTAAACAATATCAAATTCACCAAATTTAGAACTCAAATCACTGAGATACAAGCTTATCTTTGAGTCTTTGTATTTCTGTGACAGGACAGTTTCGAGTACATGAGTAGGGGTATTTCATTTATTTAATTATGCTTCAATACAACTACGAATCAAGATCTGTAAAATACTATAGATCCTCCACATCACAGCTAAGTCCTGTAAAAATTTAGTGATTTTCGGAGGTCTATAAGATACTCAAGTTGATTCGGGAAACAAAGCCTGAAAACAAAACATTCTGTTTTCAGCACTTGTTTCATCTTTTGAATTGAAACTTGGTACTTTTTTACATTTGCTTTGAAAACACCCCATTTTCTCGTGGATTGGAGTTCACTATTTTCAAAAGTTGAAGTTTCTAAGCGCTTAGGTTAACCCTTGAGCATCGGTTCAAGAAGGTCTAAATCAAAAAGAGCTCGTTTAGCCCAATCGCCAAATAAGAGTCGGATTTTACACAACTTTGCTAGTTTTTGGCAAACTAGCTGGCACACTCGTGCACCTTGTAGATAAGAATTTATCATTGCAAGTCTCTACATAGGCTTGGAGTGAAAAATTTTGTGTCTACAAAATTGGCATGCCCGGTGGGACTCGAGCCTTAAGAAAACTTCAACTTAAGTGAACTCAAATTCCAAGCATTTTTCAAAACGTGGTGTTTTACTTTTGAACTTGTGCATAAATTTTGAAAACAATGTCTATAGATGATTCATTTGAAAGTCAGCCGAGGAAATCCTCATCGTGTGTCTCAAAATGGTTTTTCAAATCCTCTAAAGCCCAAGATGAAGAACTTGTTTCCCTAAGAGAAATGATGAGAGAAATGGAAAAGAAAATCAATGCTCTAAGCCACAAGGTTAAGGCACATCGATCACATAAAAATTCATCTTGGGTACATAGAGAGAAAAAGCATACCCAAAAAACCAAATTGAGCCCAGAGTCTGATGAAGGAAAAGAGGCTAGAAATGCAACAAAGGTTCAGATTGAATCATCTAACCTTGCCCATCCCCCAAGCACCCCAGTTTCCATGGAAAAATCAAGAAAAGTTTTTCATGTTTCAAAAAACCAAAAGAAATTAGAAAATCTTCAAAAACTAAAAACATTTGAAAATAAAAAATTTGAAATTTTGAAAATTGAAAATGAAGTCCATATTTTCGGGCACACAAGTAGAGTGGGGCATGAGATCCACTTCACTCCCATCACTTCACATACCCCATGTATTTCATGAGTTTCACAAGAGGATGAGTGTTGCACCCACGTAGGCTTGGAAAATGAAATCAAAGACCTCAAAAGGCAATAGGAGCTCGAAGCCACGCATGAGCTAGAGCCACCCGAGGACGACTCCAAGGATGCTTGCTCTCACCATGAAAAGGTAGACAAGCTGGAAAAAGGTATGTCTGAAACTCATCCCCCATGAACTCCCTACTCGATCCTCCCTTTTTTAGTGTAGGATCGACCATTTATTCATTGGATGCATCGAATCATACTCACACACCCACAGAATATACCCAAAGATATGGATTTTCAAGGTGCACCGAATGTCCCACACCAAGAAAAGGAATTTCAAAAACAAAATTAAAAATAAAATAAAGTTCAAAATGTGGTAGACATGGTTACTCCTAAGGCATGCATCGACATCCTAGGTACCATCCATGGACAAATCTCCTCGAGCCTAGTCTTGTATCATGAACCCAAGCCTATGGCCAAAAACCCTCCTAAACCCACCAAGGGACCGATCATGGTTTCCCTTGGAATCCATACCTCTCAACATCGTAAGAGATCAAACATATTTTCCCTTTGCAATCAAATAAACCCAAATCGTCCACCCCTAGGGGCACATTGGGTTGCACCTAGGGAGTATGTCAAAACCGCCCACCACATGTTTTCCCTTAGATCTCTTGTTTAGAGTCTAATTCATAGAGTTTTCTTTGTAGGTTTGATGGAAGATCCCTCTTTAGACAAAAATCTAAAAAAAATATATTTTGAAAAAATCAAAAAAATTGAAAAACTCCCAAAATCCAAAAACATGTGAAAAATCTGAAAATTCCAAAAAGGAAATTGTTTAATTCATTCCCCTATTCTTTGTGTGGATAAAAGCCTCAAAAAGAAAGTCTTTTATATTGATCCTTGAGTTTATGTTTTGAAAAAGGTAAAAAATCGAAAAGTTTCAAAAAATTCCAAAACATTGGCCATGTACAAAGCCCATTTTCAATTTCTTCCAAGATTGTGGGTATTCATTCCCAAACAAAATTCATCCAAGCTTGTCAACCCCTCCCTTGCCTAGCACTTTCCTAGAAATTAAGTGCTTGAGAATGATCAAAGGAAGGAGGAAGATCCCCTCATCCATGAGGAAGATCATGCTTCCGAGCTTTCCGAATTTCATAGAATCCTTGACTTGGGAAAAAACTTTTAAATTCCATAGAAGGGGGTTTTTAGAGTGAGTCTAACCCATAATATGTGCATGTTTTCATGAGCATCATTCATTGCATTTTGAAATCCTATATTTGCATAGATATACCGGGTCTAGACCCAAAAATCATGGAATCATCTACCCTTAGAACCTAATATGAAACCCATTAAGCAAAAGCTTAGGAAAGGGTTTATATTAAGCCAAAGGGGCATGGGAGTCGACCCTCTAAGTGTCGAGTCATCATAGACATGCCTCCATCCTCCAACTTGAGTAAAATCCGAAGCCTCCAAGGTTGATTCCAAGCTATCAAGAGATTGATCTCCAATCTAGCAAAAAGATGCGAACCTCTCAATGGGCTTTTGATAAAAGGGGTTAAATTTTAATGAAATGCATTGTCAAAAAGCTTTTGAAAAATTTAAAACTTATTTGGCAAAATCCTCCAATTTTAAAACCTCCAAAGCAAGCTTTATAATACATGTGAATGCATTAGGTGCTTTACTTGCTCAATATGAGGATGATATCCATAAAAAGTATGTCATTTATTACATTTTGAAAACTCTATTGGCATATGAAAGAAATTATCAAGCCATAGAGAAAACGTGCTTGACCTTGATATGGACTTGTAAAAAGTTTAGACATTATCATGAGACTCGGATAGTGTCTAAGCTTGATTCAATCAAGCACTTGTTTGAAAAACCTATCCTAACGGGTAGGCTAGATAAGTGGCAACTCCTCTTAATGGAGTATGATTTAAAATTTCATTATCAAACCTCCATTAAGGGACAAGCCCTAGCAGATCATGTGAATGAATTGCATATAGAAGATACGTATCCCATACTTGATAAAATACCCGATGACGGCATATTTTGCAAATGAATTTCAAAACCATGCTTTAACAAATTGTTTTAATGAAAATCAAGTAGGGAAAATGTATTTTGATGTGGTAAAGAATCAATAAGGTGCAGGTATAGGACTCATCCTCATATCTCCCGAGAAAGGGAAAATCCCAATTACTATTCGACTAGATTTTCCATGCTCCAATAATGTGGCCGAGTATGAAGTACTCATACAAGGCCTAAAAATTTTGAAAAATCTAGAGGCATCATGTATTGAAGTCTTTGGAGATTCCATGCTTGTTATAAACCAAGTTTCAAAAATTTGGCAAGTCAAAAATAAAAACTCATACCCTACCATGAATTGGCTATTATATTGGTCGATTCTTTCAAATCATGCACACTAGGCACTCACCCAATCCACTCATCCACGATTTGGAGACTAGACAAAATTATCAAAATTATATTGAAAAGCCATTGGTTTCATGACATTCAAAACTTTTTCGAAAATGGAGGATTTCCCGAATTTGCTTCTTTCAAAGATGAAGCTTTAATTCGAAAAATTTCAACTCTATATGTGATTTTGGGAGGGATTCTTTACAAAAAAAAATAAAAATTTATCAGCATCTTGTTGAGATGTATAGACCTTGATGAGGTTAGGACATAATATATGAATTCCACGATGGAGAATGTGGAGGCCATGTCAATGCCAATATGATGGCCATGAAGATACTTAGAGCCGACTATTTTAGTCCATCCTTAAGCAAAAATTGTCATGATCATGTTAGAAATATCAAATACATGCCATTCATATCCCATCATCCACTTTGTATTCCATAGTAAGCCCATGACCCTCCACCATGTGGCCATTTTAACATCATAGGATTCATCTCCACCAAACTAGGGGTATTTAGAATGTATCCCCTAGCCACCTTTCATGGAGACTCAATATATTCGTCATTTCATAAAACATGTATCTCCATCATATCATATGGAATACATTTCACATGTCATGCACATCATTTTATAAAGCATGTATTTCCATTATATCACGTGGAATACATTTTTACATGTCATACACATCATTCACCCAAAGAGGCCTAAAAAGGTGGCAGCCCAAGTAGAAATGTCCCCATGTCATAAAAAGGGCAACCAAAAAAATCGATAATACATGTTGATTGATTGATGTTAAGGGTAGAAATTTAGTAGACCCTGTAAATGCTCGATACTTGAAAAAAAAAATATTATGTATGGGGTCTATGTTAAATTCTTTCGAAAAGAATTTAAAATGGATCTCCTTTGAACTTTTTGAAAGAAGGATCAAGATTGATTGTATGGCCCTAAATAAGGGAATCGATGCTTTATGAAAAGTAGAGTTTTTCAAAATCAGTTGGTTACATTTTAAAAATCCTTGACTTATAAAATGAAGCCTTGTTCAAAATTGCAAAATATTTTCAAATGGTAGATGCTATTAGGAAATGGGATGATCTTGGTTGAATCGAGTAGCCAAAGGGATAAGTTTTCCCCCATTTTACTTCTCTCTCTAAAAGAAAAATTGGCAATAGTCAAAAGAAAAAAGAGAATACAAAAACTCCAAGAAGAGGTATTCCCTTCGAATAGAAAGAGGGAATACAAAAACTCCTTCGAAAGAGGTCTTCTCTTTGAATGAGAAAAAAGAAAAAAAAAGATAGAAAAAGAAAAAGCCAAAGCTAAAAAGAGCAATTTTTCGTCTCTTTGCCTTAAACCACGGGACGCTTCGGAAGGGACCGTGGTAACTCTTTCCCATATCCCTACAGCTTATCCCAATGAAAAAAGGTTTATCCATGAAAATCCTAAAGTAGGAATAGAATCTACTTATTTGGATTTCATTTTGTTTGAGAATTAGACTTTGTTATGTGGGAAATGGAACTTTGAAATATTTTCCAAAATTTCCTACAAAACCTCTACCAAGTAGTAGGTATTGAAACCTGAATGAAGGGAATTATGAAAAATTGGAAGTCCTTTTCATTGAAGATAAAAGGATTTCCTTTTGAAAATGAATTTTAAAAACCCGAAATATCAAAATGACATGGGACTATTCTACTTGAGGCAGTCGGCCTTCAAAGGCTCTCCCCAAGCTCATTCACCTCTCAATTGAGTCTCTAAAACCTCACTCTACAGCACTCACACCATGCATGCATACATTCAAATGTCGTTCAAGCATGATCATGCTTAGGACATATACCCCATGTAGGTCAAGCTCCTTTTGGCTGAAATCCCTCTTCCATATTCCAAGAAAAAGGAGTTTATAAAATGAAAGATGATTTATATTCTCAAAAAAATTTGGAAAGTAAATCCACAAAGGGTGTTTTCTTCTTTGTCATTATCCAAATAAATTTGGATTAAAGCCAAAGAGGGGCATCTGTAAACACCCAATTTTTTTTTCAAAACTCCTAAATTTTGAAAGTCAATTTAAAACCTTTATGAATCTTTAAAAGTTTAGATCTTTTAAAAATACTTCAAAGTAAAGGTTTTAAATTCAAGTTAGAAAGTCCATATGATTCAAAGCAAATCAGACGAATACGTGAGACCCAATCCAATTCAAGATCGAGATCAAGTCCGAAAGCGAAGGGTGGACCAAGTCAAAGGCATATCTTCTTCAAATCAAATTACAAAGCATATCAGGTTGGATATGAAGATCAAGGGTGTTGTTTGGATAAGATGAAGACAAACTTGTTTACTTCGAATCAAGAACCAAGAATGGTCGGCTTTACAAAATGAATTAGATTGGACCTGGGAGTGCCGATGCTGAAGGATTATCAAAGCTATACCCAGCCAACAAATCAACATGAATCAAGCTAAGTGAAGGTGAGCTACATAAGGAAGCCTAGCTGGGCACATTTTGACTCACTCGGCTAGGGCTAGGCGTGCACTTAGAGAGAATCGTGAGTGAGATAGGGAATCAAGAGAGCAAGGTTGGCCGAATTACATCTTGGAGGCTCGGTTCTTGCAGAAATTCTGTAAGTATTTATAAATCTTAGAATCTTACACATCTCTTCTTCCTATTCAATTTGAAAGGGATTGTATTAATATAGCCTTGTCTCCCCCATGTTGTAATAAGAAGTAGATGTGCTGTGAATTTTCATTCTTACTTATGCGCTCTATGTGTTTGATTTTGTGATTCTACCTCAATATATTCTATAGAACACTCTATATTCTCGAATCCCCTCTATGCTTAAGCTAAGATACATATTTTCATTCATTTCCCTTCAGCAATTTGCTTGGTGTTGTTGGGTTGTTGCAATTTAAATTCGGGTGAGTTTGCATTCATGTATGTTCTAAAAACGAAATTTTGGTTTTCCAGCATCTGCATACCTTGATTGCTTTAATTTTAATTCTCTGATCTGTGTTTCGAATGCTCTTAAATTTTAGGCACAATACTTATACACACAACACGTTAGAAATAAAATTAGTAAGAATTTTAGGATCGTGCAACCTCGTGAATAAAATTGGGAAAAATCGGATAAACCCAGTTCTGTTTTTCTATACAGTTAGTTTTCTTATAATAAGGGTTAGGTAAAAGTTCCATATCTTTGTTTATAGGAATCCAAATTTGATGAAATTAGTTTCATCAGAAATATAACATCCATAGCTTTCCGAAAAGACTAAAATCATAACATTTGGAGTTCCATACGCCGAGATATTGAGGATTCTTTGAGCCTCTATATTTCTATCACAGAACATTCTGAAACTGTGGAGTCAGGTCCAATTCCCAATTTAATTTTGCAACAATACAACTCCGAATCACGATCTGAAAGATGCTACAGACTCACATCTCAGGCTTATGCCAGTAAACTTTTGATGATTTTAGAAGATTTGAAAGACATCCAAAAGGATTAGGAAAACAAGTCATGAAAACAAAATTTTCTGTTTTTCAGAACTTGTTCATTTTAAAACTTAAGTCAAGTGCATACGTTTTCACTCCCAACACCTTTGCTTTTCACGTGAATTTGGAAGTTTTACCTGTTTAGTTGGAATCCCTAAGCGCTTAGATCAACCCTTGAGTAGCGGTTCAAGAAGGTCTAATGCGAAAAAAGCCCGCTTAGCCACAATCACCCGTTAGATTCAATTTTGCTAGTTTTTAGAAAACTAGTTGGTACGCTCACACATTAAGTGGAGTTGAAAATTTTATTTCAAGTCTCTACATAGGCTTTCAATTCCAAACTTTTAAAAGTCGTGGTGTTAATCTTTAAACTTGTGTACAGGTTTTTCTTACCTCAAAAGCATGTTTAGTTCAGAAGGGTCATATGAAGTGTCGAGTCGGGCTTCTTACTCATCAAGTCCTCTTTCAAAAAGGTTTTCAAAAATATGTTATAAAAATAGAGAAGAATCACTTGTTTCCCTTAGAAAAAATTTCAAACTCTTAGGAGAAAAGATTGCCACCTTAAACTAAGAGGTCGAGGCGATGGAATCATGTTCTTCTCATGGGAAACAAGCGAGGGCTCACAAAAGATCAAAGAAGCCCAAAGAGACCACGATAGTAGAAGGGGAAAAGGAACATGAATCCTTTACACTAAAAGATAGAAAAGCCTTACAACAATTGTTGAAATGCCAAACTAAGGAGAAGAAATCATACGCACTATCGGATTTTTTACCATCCAATTATCAAACTGATAATGACGATGACATATCGAATTTCTACCGGTATTACGGAAGTGGGGATCCTAGATCCCATCTTCAACTCTTCTCCCGTAGAGCGTACAAAAAGAAAAAGGATTCAACGAAATGGATCTATTGGTTTCTCCTTTCCCTTAAAGGAAATGCTTCAAAGTGGTTGGCTTCCTACGATCTAAGCCAATTTACTACCTTTGAAGAGTTAGCAAATTGCTTTATGCAACGATTCTCTCACAACGTGGAAGTCACTCCCACCCTAAACACTTTAAGGGATACTAAGCAAGCACCCAACAAGGATGCCCATGCATTTATCGTTAGGTGGAGGTCACTATTGGGGTAAGTACAAAAGCCCATCTCTGAAGGGTGTGCAATAATGCTCATCCTTGAAAATTTCAAAACGGATTTAAAAGCGCTTCTCTCCCTCCACGAAATTTTAATATTTCATAAATTGATAAAAAAGGCTTAACTTTTCGAAGTCAATTTGAAAAAGGGGATTTACGAGGATTTGTGGGAGGAAAGAACATTTCAAAAGACTCAGTTTAAAAAACCAGGGGCATATGGGCAATCCATAGTGGACAATGGGGCAAAACTCCAAAAAGTTGTAAATTTCCTCATGGAATCAAGTCCGACCAGCCTTTCTAAGAAACCCAAACAAAAACATGTCAAAAAACCGTAAAGGAATTTTGAAATGAGGGAATTCACCCCCTTAGGACAACCAATCACGGAAGTCCTAGACATCCTGTTGGCCCAAGGAATGGTCACCCTCCCTGCTCTCCCCGAGGGGATACCCCCTAAAAGAAAATTTTTAAACGAGTTTTGCAAGTATCATAGGCTCAAAGGGCATGATACGAATAAATGTTTTGAGCTCTTAAATAAAATAGAGGACTTGATAGAGTAAGAAAGGCTCCATGTCACGGAAGAACCGGAGCCCTCCCAAGCCATCCTAAAAGAACTCTTCCGCAATCACGCAAGCACCAACGGGAAGGGAAAAGAGGTATGCCTTCTCCCACTGATGGCTCATGATCATGCATTGCATACGATGCACACTACTTGCCACACACCACCTACTCTCGTAATAAAAAAAGCTAAGTAGTGATCCGGGGATCGCTTAGAGTCTCGTCCACGGCTAAAGCCTTCTTAGAAATCTGTGGTGCTTCGAAGCATCGAAATAGAGCTAAGATAGGAACGAGCCTTAGAGAAGGTGTGGACGGGGTGACTAGGTCCGGAAGGATCTATCAACCCCACACTTAGTCAAAAATTCTAGAAAGAAAGTGATCGTTATACCCGACCCTTCAAAAGCATGCATCCCTAATGCATCTCATGGCATAGACAAGGGTAAAAACATAGTGTTAACCCCTTATGATTTCGAACTATACCTTTCTAAAATTCCCATAAACATGTCTATCCTAGAGTTGATCCAAACCTCATATAGGCATAGACAAGTCTTAGAAAGAATCCTATAAAGGGCCAAGGTTAACTCCTCCATAACTCCCGAGTCCCTATCCTTCTTGGTCTCTCCCATATGTGCTAAGGCCCCCATCGTGTTTGTGGAGGATGAATTAGAAAGACCATATATGGCTCATAACCAAGCCTTGCATATAGAGATGGTTTTGAATCACCACACTATAAACAAGTACTTGGTCGATGGGGGAGGAGGTCTAAACATCCTTCTGTTATACGTGGCCTTCCAAATAGGAGTCACCATAACTTGTTTAGAGCCAAGTTCCGTCGTTATCACATGATACGATGGCAATACATCTCATCCTTTATGAGCTATAGAATTACCCATGAAAGTTGGGAACATTATACACACGGGGTTGTTTCATGTCTTAGACATAAACCCCCATTACAACCTTTTGTTAGGAAGGTCATGAATTCATAGCCTCCGGGTTGTACCTTTCACATTCCATAAGTGTAAAAATCACATACAAAAACTAAGTAGTGGTAATTCTAGGAAAAGACCACCCACAACTCAAGGGAATTCAGAATTTCCCTTGCATATTGAGTCATCTATCCCATAAGCAAGTTGTGGGGGAGCTTCCCCCACCCTTAACCAATTTTCCCTTAGTCGACCCCCACTTAGGAGTCATTCACCTCTTAGAGAAGCCCAAACCGATGTTAAGAGATCAAACAAGGGTCGTGTACATCCAAGGGCAGCCCAAGTCATGCCCGAGTGAAGCCCATTCCTCTAGGGTCGTATCTATCCTATGGAAACTCAAGTCATCCATTACCCGTATCTCCAAACCCCTAGCCAAGCCTAAGTGTGTGTATGTGTATGTGTATGATATGGACGACACCATGTTTCAAGGCCATCCATTATACAAAAAAATTTCAAAACTCAAAAAGTCTTGGAACATGATGTTGAATATGGGATACACACCTTACCAAGGTCTAGGAGCACAAAACCAAGGTAGGCTAGAACCTATCCTACCTAGTCCTAACACAAGTCGATATGGATTGGGCCATACCACATCCATACCCCCTGAGCCACCACCTAAGATCACTTGGGTCAAGGATAACTTAGAATCTCCTAAAACCGAGACCTATCACTTAAACCTCTTGTTTGGAGTCTAATTCATGGCATTTTCTTTTTAGGTTTGATGGAAGACCCTCCTTATCTGAAAATCCAAAAAAATTATATATTTGCAAAAGCCAAAAAAATTTAGAAAATCCTCAAAACCCAAAAACATTCAAAAAATCTAAAAATTCCAAATAGAATGTGATTTACGTTCCATCTCCTAGTCTTTGTTTACAAAAAGCTAAAAAAATTGAAAAACCTAAATATTCTAAAAAGAATGTCATTTATGTTCCTTCTCCTATTCTTTGTTTGCAAAAAGCCAAAAAATTTGAAAAATCTGAAAATACCAAAAAGAAAGTCTTTTATATTCATCCTCCTTGCTTTGATTTTAAAAAAGACAAAAAAATTGAAAAATTTCAAAATTTCAAAAATATTGGCCATGTACAAAGCCCATTTTCGAGTTCTTCAAAAATTATACATATACCTAAACCAAAATTGTGCCAACTTGTCATTCACAATTCCACTCTTTTGCTTAATACTTTCCTAGAAATTAAAGTACTTGAGATTGATCAAAGCAAGGAGGAAAATCAAGCCTCCGAGCTTCCCAAATTTCATAGAGTACTTGACTTGGAAAAACCTTCAAATTCTGTAGGAGGGGATTTTGTAGAAATTAATCTAGGAAGTGAGTCTAACCCAAAGTATGTCAAAATAGCTGCATGTTTGCATGAGCACGAAAAAGCATCATTCATTGTATTCTTGAAATCCTATGTTGATGTATTTGCATAGACCTATGAAGATATGCCGGGTCTAGACCCAAAAATCGTGGAGCATCATCAATCCTTAGAACCCAATGCCAAACCCATAAAGCAAAAGCTTAGGAAAATCCATCCCGATATTCACTCTCAAGTGAAAAAGGGTTTAGAAGATCTTTTAAAAGCCGGATTTATAAAACCCATTGCTTATTCCGAATGGCTTTCAAATATTGATGTGGTTTAAAAATCCAATGAGAAAATTCAGATTTGCATTGATTTTAGAAATTTGAACAAAGCCACTCAAAAGGACAAATTTTCTCTTCTAAACATCGATTTGATAGTGGATAGCACTGCAAATCATGAAATGTTTTCTTTTATGGATGGTTATTGGGGTTATAATCAAATCAAGTTAGCACCAAAAGATCAGGTAAAAACTGTTTTTACTATACCTTGGGGCACATACTGTTACACGGTTATGCTATTTGGTTTGAAAAATGTCGGTGCCACATACCAAAGAGCCATGACTACCATTTTTCATGATCAAATCCATGAGCTCTTGGAAGTGTATGTGGATGATCTTTTGGTAAAATAAAAAACCCTATGCACATATATTGATGCTTTGCAAAAAGTTTTCGAAAGACTTAGGCTTTATAAAGTAAAGCTAAACCCTCAAAAATGTGTCTTTGGAGTGGAATCGGGCAAGCACTTAGGGTTTATGGTAAGCCAAAGGGGCATTGAAGACAACCCCTCTAAGTGTCGAGCCATCATAGACATGACTCTACCCTCCAACTTGACCCAAATCTGAAGCCTCCAAGGTCGGCTCCAAGCAATTAGGAGATTTATCTCCAATCTAGCAACAAGATGTGAACCTTTCAATAGGCTTTTGAGAAAAGGGGTGAAATTTGAATAGGATGATGATTGCCAAAAATCTTTTGAAAGATTGAAAACTTATTTGGTAAATCTTTCGATTTTAAAACCTCCAAAGCAGGGAAAACCATTATTGCTTTACATTTCCATACATGCGAATGCATTGGGTACTTTACTTGCTCAATATGAGGATGATAGCCATAAGGAGTATGCTATTTACTATATTTCGAAAACTCTATTGGCATATGAAAGAAACTATCAAGCCATGGAGAAAACGTGCTTGGCCTTGGTATGGGCTTGTCAAAAGTTTAGACATTACTTCCTAGATCATGAAATTTAGATAGTGTCTAAGCTTGATCCAATCAAGCACTTGTTTGAAATACCTATCCTAACGGGTAAGCTTGGTAAATGGTAGCTCCTCTTAATGGAGTATGATTTAAAGTTTCATCATCAAACCTCCATTAAGGGACAAATCCTAGCCGATCACGTGGCCGAATTGCCACTTGAAGATACATATCCCATACTTGATGAAATGCCCGATGAGAGCATATTTGCAAACGAATTTCAAAACTATATTTTAGCAAATTGTTTTAACAAAAATTAAGTATGAAAAATGTATTTTGATGGGGCAAGGAATCAACAAGGGGCAGGTGTAGGAGTCATCCTCATATCCCCTGAAAAGGGAGAGATCCCCATTGCTATTCGACTATATTTTGAATGTTCAAATAATGTGGCTGAGTACAAAGCACTCATACAAGGCCTAAAAATTTTGAAAAATCTAGGGACATCATGTATTGAAGTCTTTGGAGATTTTATGCTTGTTATAAACCAAGTTTTGAAAATTTGGTAAGTCAAAAATGAAAAACTCATACCCTACCACGAGTTGGCTACTAGATTGGTCAATTCCTTCAAATCATGCACAATCACTCACATAGGAATAGAGGACAATATCATAGTAGATGCCCTCTCATCCTTAGGTTCATCTCTAAGGGTTGATCACACCATGGGAACCCGATCCTTAGAAATTTGATACTCACCCACTCCATCCACTCACGACTTGGAGATTTGTCAAAATGACCAAAATCCAATTGAAAAACCTTGGTTTTATGACATTAAAAACTTTTTAGAAAATGGAGGGTTTTCCGAATTTTCTTCTTCTAAAAATCAAGCTTTTATATAAAAAATTTCAACCCGATATGTGATTTTGGGAGGGGTTCTTTATAAAAAGAGTTTTACCGGCATCTTGTTGATATGTATAGACCTTGATGAGGCTAGGACCATAATGCATTAGTTCCACGATGGAGAATGTGGAGGCCATGTTAATGCAAATATGATGGCCATGAAGATACTTAGGGCCGGTTATTTTTTGTCCACCCTTAAGAAAGATTGCCATGATCATGTTAGGAAGTGTCATCAATGTCAAGCGCATGGACACGCCATTCACATCCCATCGTCCACCTTGCATTCCATTGTAAGCCCATGGCCCTTCACTATGCGGGCATTTGATATTATAGGACTAATCTCCCCAATTGCATCCAATGAGCATAGGTTCATATTAACAGCCACCGAATATTTTTCTAAATGGGTTGAAGCTACCTCCTTGGCTAATGTCCAAGGACAACATGTAGTGGCATTCATTAAGAAAAATATCTTGGCTCGATTTGGAGTTCTAAGAGACCCAGTGTCCGATAATGGCACACCCTTCAAGAATGAGAAGATAGAAAAGTTATGTAATACCTATGGTATAACTCAACACTTCTCATCGCCCTACTACCCTCAAGACAACGGCCAAGCCGAAGCCACAAACAAAACTCTCATTAGCATCATTGAGAAAACCTTAGAGAAGGGTAGGACATGGCATGATAAGCTTGATGAAGCCTTATAGGCTTATAGAATTTCCATCCGAACACCCACAAATGCTACACCATTCGAGTTGGTCTATGGTATAAATGTCATTCATACAAAATTGTATTCATTATATACATCATTTGCACTCGACTTACCACTAGAGACTTTACAACATGCTAGAATGGCTGAGCTTGATTTGTTAGATAAAAAAAGGCTCCTTGCTATGGATCATGCATATGCATGCGGGCAAAGGATAGCCCAACATTATGAGAAGCACATGAAGGCTCGCCACTTCAAAGTGGGAGACTTTGCATTGAAAATCATCCACCATCTTGGCCCATATCTACTTGGAAAGTGGCGGCCCAAGTGGGCCCTATGTTGTAAGGAGAACAACCACCAACAATGCGTATTTGATTGATGTTGAGGGTAGAAATTTAGTAGACCCTATAAATGCCCAATACTTAAAAAAATATTATGTATATGGTCTATGTTAAATTTCTTTCAAAAAGGTTTTAAAATGGATCTCCTTTGAACTTCTTGAAAGGAGGATCAAGATTGATCATATGGCCCTGAATAAGGGAATTAGTGCTCTATGAAAAGTAGAGTTTTCAAAATTATGTGGTAACATTTCAAAAATCTTTGGCTTACAAAATAGAGCCTTGTTCGATATAGCAAAATATTTTCAAATAGTAGATGCTATTATAAAATAGGATGATCTTGGTTAAATCGAGTAACCAAAGGGATAAGTTTTCCCCATTCTTTCTTCTCACCTCAAAAGGAAAATTGGCAAATCAAAAGAAAAAGGAATACAAAAATTCTTTCAAAAAGAGGTCTTCCTTCAAATAGAAAGAGGGAATACAAAATTCCTCCAAAAAGAGGTCTTCCTTCAAATAGAAAGAGGGAATACAAAAATTCTTCTCAAAGATGTCTTCTCTTTGAATGAAAAAAAGAGAGGGAATATGAAAAAAATCCTCCAAAAAGAAAAAAAAAGGAGGCTCTCCATGTTGATAGAAAAGAAAAATGTCAAAGATCAAAAAGAGCAATTTTTCATCTCTTTGCCTTAAACCATATGATACTTCAGAAGGGACCGTGATAATTCTTTCCCAAAACCCTATAACTTATCCCAATGTTGAAAGGTTTATCCATGAAAATCCTAAAGTAGGAATAGAATCTACTTGTTTGGATTTCATTTTGTTTGAGAATTAGACTTTGTTGTGTGAGAAATGGAATTTTGAAATGTGTTCCAAAATTTCCTACAAAACCTCTATTTAGTAATAGGTATTAAAACTCAAATGAGGGGAAATATGAAAAATTGGAAGTCCTTTTTGATAGAAACTAAAAGGATTTCCTTCTGAAAATGAATTTTGAAAACCCGAAATGTCAAAACGACATGGGATTATCCTACTTGGGGCAACCGGCCTTCATAGGCTCTCCCTAAGCTCATTCATCTCCTAACTGAGTCTCTAAAAGCTCACACTCCATTTGCATCGCACACCAAGCATGCATCCAAAGCCGTCCATGCATGATCATGTACAGGACTAGCACCCAATATAGGTCAAGTCTCCTTTAGCTAAAATCTCCTCCTCTACGATCCAAGGAAAAAAAATTTATGAAATGAAGGATGACTTATATTCTTAAGAAAATTTGAGAAGCAAATCCAAAATAGTGTTTTCTTCTTTACCATTATACAAATAAATTTGGATTAATGCCAAAGGGGCATTTGTAAATACCCAAAATTAAAATTTTCCCAAACACCCAATTTTGAAAATTTAAATAATTTAAAACCATTTTAAAAGTTCAAATCTTTTAAAAATACTTCAAAGTAAAGGTTTTAAATTCAAGTTAACAAGCCCATATGATTCAAAGCAAATCAGACAAATAGGTAAGACCCAATCAAATTCAAGATCGAGATCAAGTCCTAAAGTGAAGGGTGGACCAAGTCAGAGGCATATCTTCTTCAAATCAAGTTACAAAGCATATTAGGTTGGATATGAAGATCAAGGGTGCCGTTTGGATAAGATGAAGACGGACTTGTTTACTTCGAATCAATAACCAAGAATGGCCGGCTTTACAAAATGAATTAGATTGGACCTGGGAGTGACGATGTTGAAGGATTATCAAAGCTACACCCAACCAACAAATCAACATAAATCAAGCTAAGTGAAGGTGAGCTACATAAGGAAGCCTAGCTTGGCATGTTTTGACTCACTCGACTAGGGCTAGGCATGCCCAATGGAGTCAAGAACCAGCCCACATGGAGTTGGTCCATATCATGAAAAGGGGGACCACATACTTAGACCTTGGGACTAGATATGGGCCATGTAAGGCCCGCCCCAAGGAAGGCCCTAGAAACAGTCCCCCTTGTTCTATAAATAGGGCCAAGGGGGGAGGGCGTGTTTTATATCTTGAATCTTGGGAGGAAAGAGAGAAAGGGGCCAACAAGAGGGAGAGCTTCCAAGGGAGGGCTACACCTAAGTAGGTCGTGGGCTGTAGAGGGAAGTGTGGAGAGAGGGGAATTGGGTTAGTTTCTAGGCTAAGGGTTGCTGCACTTAGAGAGAATCATGAGTGAGATAGGGAATCAAGAGAGCAAGGTTGGCCGAATTACATCTTAGAGGCTCGGTTCTTGCAGAAATTTTGTAAGTATTCTAAATCTTTGAATCTTACACATCTCTTCTTCCTATTCAATTTGAAAGGGATTGTATTAATAGAGCCTTGTCTGCCCCCATGTTGTAATAAGAAGTAGATATGCCGTGAATTTTTATTCTTACTTACGGGCTCTATGTGTTTGATTTTGTGATCCTACCCCAATATATTTTATAGAACACTCTATATTCTCTAATCCCCTCTATACTTAAGCTAAGATACATATTTCCATTCATTTCTCTTCAATAATTTGCTTGGTGTCATTGGGTTGTTGCAATTTAAATTCGGGTGAGTTTGCATTCATGTATGTTCTAAAAATAAAATTCTGGTTTTCTAACATTTACATACCTTGATTGCTTTAATTTTAATTCTCTGATACATATTCCGAATGCTCTTAAATTTTAGGCATAATACCTAAACACACCAACACATTAGAAATAAAATTGGAAAGAATTTTAGGACCGTGCAACCTCGTGAATAAAATTGGGAAAGATCGGATAAACTCAGTTTTATTTTCTACATAGTCAGTTTTCCTGCAACAAGAGTTGGGTAAAAGTCTCATATCTCTGTCTTTAGGAATCCAAATTTGATGAAATTAGTTTCATCGGAAATATAACATCTATAGTTTTCCGAAAAGACTAAAATCATCATATTTGGAGTTCTATACGCTGAGATACTGAGGATTCTTTGAGCCTCTGTATTTCTATCACAGAACATCCTGAAACTATGGAGTCAGGTCCAATTCTTGATTTAATTTTGAAACAATACAATTCTGAATCATTATCTAAAAGATACTATAGACTCTCCACGTCTTAAGCTTATGCTTGTAAAATTTTGATGATTTTAGAAAATCTGAAAGGCATTCAAAAGGATTCAGAAAACAAGTCCTGAAAACAAAATTTTCTGTTTTTCAGAACTTGTTCATTTTAAAACTTGAGTCAAGTGCACATGTTTTTACTCTCAACACCTTTGCTTTTCACGTGGATTTGGAAGTTTTACCTGTTTAGTTAGAATCTTTAAGAGCTTAGACCGACCCTTGAATAGCGGTTTAAGAAGGTCTAATACAAAAAGAGCCCGCTTAGCCACAATCGCCCGTCAGATTCAATTTTGCTAGTTTTTTGAAAACTAGCTGGCACACTCGCGCATCAGGTGGAGTTGAAAATTTCATTTCAAGTCTCTACATAGGCTTGGAGTGAAAATTTCACGTCTACACTTATGTCTAGCCCTAGCTATCCTAAAAATATCTCTTTCACCCTTTTTTTAGTTGAGTTTTTTTATATAAATTCTCTCAAATTTTAACTTTTGTTTCACTTACGGTATTTTTCGCTTCTTTCTTTGTTTTCTTATAAGCTTCTAAAGTTTCACTAGTTTTCTTAGCATAATGTAATTTTTAACATGTCCTCTTTATCTTGGTTTTATTTTGCACTACTTTACTCCACCACCAAGCTTCTTTTTGTATTGGTATACCTTATTTAGATTCACCTAACACATCTTTCGCCACTTTCCTAATATGTATAGTTATATTGTTCCACATATCACAAAGTGTACCAACATAATTCCAAAAATCTCCTTGAAGGACTTTCTGTTTAAATATATCTTTTTTCTCGCTTTTGAGGTTCCATAATCTTTCGCCACTCTTTTCTTCTTTGTCTATTTTTTTATTTGTAAATCCATAACTAAAAGTCAATGTTGGGTGGTTAAGCTTTCTCTTGGAATTATCTTGAAATTTTTACAACATGCTCTATTTTTTTTTTACAAATAAAGTAATCAATTTGTGTTTGTGATAAGCCACTCTATCTTTCAGTTACCATATCGTTGTATGTCTATTACACTATCCTTTAAATCTTTGTTTATGATAATACCAACTTTGTTTCGAGTCTTTTCTTTACCTAAGTACCATAATTTAAAACCTATATCCTCGTTCTCCTTTGCTTTTTCTCTAACCTATTTTGTCTATTGTAAATATAGAATATGAATCTTTCTCCAAATCATAGTATCTACCACCTCCATTAGCTTACTGGATAATCTTTCGATATTCCAAGAACTAATACGAATCTTATTATGTAGGATTAACTTCCTTACCCCCTCATCCGTCCATATTGAAAATACGGACACCCTCTCTGTAATTTATTCACTACATTCGGGTGGCAATGTACCGAGACTAACTTATTTACCCACACATATCCATAATGTAGAAACCATCTCTACAATTGATTCACTATATTTAGGCAAAAATGTAGTACCCCTTACTTACTTTTCACTATATTCGGGCTCTACAATGCGTTGTTAGACGGAACTCTGTAAAGCAATGCTCATATTTGTGTAATGCATGGTATAAAAATTTGATAAAGTTTTATGCTAGCTGTCGAAATCCTAATACAACCCTCCTCCTTTATCCGGGCTTAGGACCAGACATGCAATGGTGATCCCTTACATGAGCAGGGTTTTTTGTTTTACCCCTATAAAATAAAATATTTAAAAAGGCAAAAAATAGAAAAAACATGTTTAAAACAGAGAGGAGAAAGAAGAATGACCTAAGAAACTCAAGTTCGGTGATGGCTCAAGCCCAAGCAAAACATTACCAAATGGAAAGTCCAAAATACTCCTGATTGAGGAAAATCCTACACCAAGTGACCCTAGACCCGCCATAAGGTTAAAGCAATGTAGAAAGGTGAAAGAAATCAATCCATGGAGCAGAAAAGGATAAAAGCATCACCGTCGACCACCAAGTGCACCTCTACCAACCACCACCACCAGCTGCAAAGTGCTACCACCATCGGCCACCAAGCAAGCAATACCTGCTGGCACATGCGGCACACATGCTAGCGCACACAACACTTAGCTCCCACTTGCCGCATGCGTGCCAATGGCCTTTACATGTTGTCCAACTCCTCTAACCCTCTTCCCAAGTGCCACATGTATCTAGTTGTTCCTCATATATATGGATGTCCCCAACAACTTTGCAGAAGGGTTGGTCTCTTCATGCATTGAATTTGGATCAGGATCAAACTTAGTAACTCGGGAAAGATTTTGTTTGGTTTGGTGCTTATAAATAAGGGACCTTGGCTAGCCAGAAAGAAAACCCAATGAAGAAAGAAGGCTCAATAAAGGAGGATGTGAGGGAGCTCATTCCTAGCCCAAGAAAGAGTTCATACAAGGAAGAGTGAGAGTGTGAGAGATCTAGTGAGAGAAGGCTTCAAGCATCCCCCCTTAACCTTTTTCATTATTCAATTCTTGTCGTAAGATTTAAGTTATTACCTCCAAATGTTGTATTTCATGATTAGGTGAGAGGAATCCGCTAACTCAATAAATTTTTGTTTTTCTACCCCAATGTACGATATAACTTATAGTTCTCATATTTTCTATGCTTATATGCACTATCATCTCCTCTCTCCTTTCTTCGGTAGATTAATTGCCTCTAATTCAACTGAAAAAACCATTAGAGGGACATAGTAGCTATGATTGCATTTCACGACATGAGTATGTAATCACTGTTATGGTAGATTAATCACCCATAAATTTATGTTGCGAGAGGGCATTGGGTTATAATCTCATATATTTCTCAAGTGAGCAATCCTCTTAGAGAGATATGTCTTGGGATTTATATGTAGATGAGTTCTTTCCTGAACGAATATAAGTGCTCAACAAAATTCTTCGAGTCATCACTAAACCGTTAAGATTCTAATTGAATATATCATTATTTTTCAAAAGGAAATTTTTGTAGATTTCAGCATACTGCACATATCTTGTGTGATTTCTGAATTTTCTAGCTACCATTTTCATGTAAAATGCTACCAAATTTTGTATGTGAGTGACACTCACATAGACTAGTATCTGGTAAAATTTGTACAAATTTTGGATGATTAGAAAGTCAATAAAAGAATTATCAAAGATCAAACTCAAATTTAAATCAAACCTATCTATGACTAAAGTCTCGTGGCACTCGTTTAGTAAAACCATTATAACTCGGTTTGTAAGTGTCCAAATCCTTAAGAGTGGTTTTATTTGAAAGCTAACTTCCACAAATTTTTAAATTAATAAAGATCATGAAAATAAAAAACCCAAGCAGAAAGATACAAGTTGTAGATGTGGAAATTTACTCTGAAGTTTATGTAGAGACTTGAAATAATGTTTTACAAACTACGAGTGCACGAGCGTACCAGCTAGTTTTACTAACAAAATTGTATTCTGACTTTTAAAGTGATTGTGGGGAAGTGAGATATTTTCGACTTGGGCCTTCTTGAACCGGTGCTCAAGGGTCAGCTTAGATGCTTTGAGAATTTGTTTCAAGTCTGGTGTGTTTTCAAAATCCACTTTCAAACTCAAATGACTTAACCAAATTCATGAAACTAGGTTTTCAAAGAAAATATTCCAAAGTTCTGAAAAATAGAAACTTGTTCTATTTTCAGAACTTATTCCCGAATTTTTCTAGATAACTTCTCAGTCTCCAAAAATCGTAAACATTTTACAGTGAGTAGAAACAAGTATGAAGATTCAAGAATTATTTTTGTTCTAATTTTTTGTACTATGATTGTGAAGAATTAAATCAGACTTTTACCTCTGCTCAAGCATTCAGAACTAATCTGTAACAGAAATACAAAGGTTTAGACAAACAATTGTACTTAGTGTATACACCTCCGATATTTATGAACTTAGTCTTGTTGGAAAGCTATGATGTTAGCTTTCAAATGAGATAAGTTTCAATGAAATTAGTTTACTGCAAACAAAGTTATGAGATGATAACCCAACCTCTATTATAGGAAACACAGGTTTTACAGATTCGATTCTAGATTTATCCCATTTTTCTCGATTTTATTTACATAGTTACACAACCCTAAAATTCTTGAAACTTTTATTATAAGTGTGCTGGTGTATGAGGATTCTGTGTGCAAAGTTTCAGACCATTCGGAGCATAGAAAAAAAAATAAAAATCAAATATTATACAAACGCAGGATGTATAAAATAGATTTTCGTGTTTAGAACATATATGAATGCATTTCGTCCGAAATTGAAAGACAATTCACAATAATTTTAATGTAAATGCTAAAGAAAATAAAGTAAAGTATAATCATAGTTTAAGTATAGAGGGGATTAGGATATATAAGAGATTACAATGTATAAAAGGATAGAAGAAACTGAAAATCAAACACATAGAAGACATCTAATGAGATGAAATTAGGCAGCATAACAACCCCTTTAATTGAATGAAAGAAAGGAGAAAGGAAATCAAAGAAAAGGGAGAAGGATTGACTTTAATCGGAGGCTCCTTGGATGGATTTGATGAACATGGCTTGGGGTGGGCACCACCTCTAAGTTTCTTCCTCTCTTTTTCTATTTTTCTCTCCCTCTCTCTCTCTATTTCTCTCCTCACTTGGTTGCAGCTCTCCTCTATTTATAGGCATCAAGGGAAGGGGCCTAAAGCCTTCTACGGTTTGGGTATGGATGTGCTTCTTGGCCCAATACTTGATCCAATGATATTGCCGGCCACATGGCTTCACGTGGGCCTCATAGTGGTCCTTCTTTGGTCAAGGTAAGTGGAACTAGGTCTGCCAAGGTGTGTAGGTTCAACCAAGTGGGTTCGATCAAGGTCGGCCAAGGTGTAGTCCGGCTCGACTTGGTGCAACCTAGTGCAGTTCGGCTAGGTGCAGTCCTTGGTTCAATTTGGTGTAACCTAGTGCAATCATTGGTGCCATTCCACTTCTAACTGACCCAAGGTTGGCCCCTTCAAGCACATGGGTTTGGATGCAACCCACATGAGCTGCATCAGACTTGAGTGGGTGAGCTAACTCACCTTAATGCCTCTTGCTCACCCATAGTGTTTTGACTCAAATCTTCACTTTGGGTGTGGTCTATCCCATGGTGGTTTCGACTTTCTTAGCCCACTTGAAACTTGATCCTTTATCTTGGCCCATGCTTGATGGGTGAATACGATCCGTGTCTTCTTCAATTTTGCTTCGAAATCGGACTGCCGATTTGTGCCCAGACCCATTCCTTGCTTAGCCTTCTTCCTGAATCCTTGGCGGGGCTTTTGCAACTTCATCCTTATCTCCCTTTTGAACCTAGCTTTGGTTAAATCAACATCTTTTTAATTTTTTAAAAACTTGTTTTTGTAACTTCAAGTTTAAAAACATTTGGTTTCAAAATATTGTTTTTGGTATTTTGTGAAATTTGCAGGTTGTATTTAAATCAGGAATTTTACAACAAGCCTATTGTTTCAAAAACTCTAAAACATGCTTGGATATATTTTTAAAAATATTTTAGGGTGTTTACACAAGCATTATACTCAGACCGTGAATCTCGATCACGAACACTATCCAAATTTCAAAATAACATTTGGTTAAAGCTATTCTCAAATTTTTATTTGATCATCAAATGACCCAAAAATAAAAATAAAATTTTTTAATAAAACCTCACACCTTCTATCCACTCAAGCAAAATTCTCAGAATTTTTTGACACCAATAAGAGCCTCTATAAAATACAAACTTTAATGTTGTAAAATAGAACCAATTCTATTTTCAATGTCATTTTAGAAAATGATGTTTTGAATCAAAATCATTTTGAGAAGACTCCAAATTTCAAAATCACTCTTCTTAAACATTTACGCTAGTCCTTGAGTGCCAGTTCAATAAGGCCTACATCAACAAGAACCTATTTTCTCATAAATAGTCAAATAGTTAAATAAATATCTTTGAAAGTTTGAGTAAACTTGACACACTTGCGCACGTTTTTTGAAAGTAAAGTTTTAAGTCCACACTAGGCGATTTATTTTGTTTACAAAATAAATGGGACGTTCGATGGGACTTAGGTCTTAGAGGAGTCGTTTTGATCCTGTTGACTCTTTCAAAACAAGTTGATTTATGTGTCTTGTTCTAATCTTTTTCCAAAACTTGGCAATCGGTCCAAAACTTTTAAGTAAAGTTCAAAACCTCTAAGCATACCTCATGTCTAGTTCAGAAAGTTCATGCACGGATGTGTCAAGCATGGTCTCTTCAAGTTCTACATACCAATTTTCAAAAACAATTCAAAAGTCCTCAAGTCAATATCTAAAACATGGGATGATAGGATCACCTCCCTAAAAAATGAGTTGAGAGAATTGAGGATTGAAAGAGAGATTGCCACCCTAAGCCAATAGGTCAATGCACTCGAGTCATGTTCTCCCAATGAAAAACAACTCTGTGTCCTTAGGAAGACAACCTATGTCTGGAGAGGGAAACCGAAATTTTGGTCAACCAAAGAAATAGGGTTGATACCATCGATGATAAGTAAATCGGTGATGGCCCAAATATCTGAAATTATGGGAGACATGATCCGAAAAGAGAACTGGAAATGATTATAACAAGAGATCCAAAATGCAAGAAAATGGTACAAGAGTTGGTCATCAAAGTAGGCAGCCAAATAAGACAACATGATGAAGTTGTAAATAAAAAGGGAAAAGGAAAAACAGGGTGCTACGGGTAGAGATTCAAAGCAAAACTCAGCAAGGCCATGAGGTGATAGGTAGGAGGAAGAAGAACAACATTAGAGTCACAAGCCATGGGTGCTACGGGTAAGAAGGAAAGGAGAATTTCTTTTGCCAAAAAAAATCTGCAAGCAGGAAGAAGGAGAAAGAAAATGAACTCAATCCTTATAAAGGTCCAAATGATTTTCCAAAAAGAAGAGAATCCCGAAGACCACAGATATAAATATGGCAGAAAGGGGCTTTTTCAACGTTTGGCATTGATAGAAGTATGACTTATGTTTTAGATGGTAATTCTGGATACAAAGTCACAGGGGAGCATGTGTTAATGCTGAAAATTTAAAAGAGACACATGGAAAGCTCTCGACAATACAAAAAGGGAAACTTGAATTTAGGCCCACAATACCAATAAACCTCAAGGCATGATGGAACGGTTGTGACAATTGGTGCACCATACTTGGCATTGCGAAGCAAAGGCAACATGAATAAGGCGAGTGACGTTGTTAGAAATTGTATGTACAAAGAATGAGTTGAATTGTTGTTGCTTTGAGGGAGGTTTATAAATAGCAATTGTAATGTTCAAGCAAAGGATTAAATTAATTACATTGTAATTTGTTTTATTCCTTGTGTACGTCTTCCTTATTTTTTCTACTAGTAGACGTAACTTAGCTTACTGACATTTCCTTCAAGGTGACAATGTTATGCCTTGCATGTCTCATTCTATCATTTTTCTTTTATGAAAATATAATATCAATGACAACCGGAATAAGCTCAATCGTATTCCTGGGAATTCACTTTCATCGCCTGAAGCATTATCCATCCTCCCCTCTAGCATGCCCCACACATCATGTCTAGCTTACACCAATGGGTTTCTACAAGTGCTACCTGAATTTAGTCACCATTCTTGATGACAACAATCAACAAATAAAAAGTGGGAGACCTGCGAAGTTTAAGTCCACGTATCTCACTCCAACGTTCTCATGTACATGTTCATTGAATTCATTTTGCATAACTAATTCTGGTGAAATCATTAGCTCTATGACTCTGTCCACATTTAAAATACTGGTGCAATCGGGCTATCGTTGGTCCAAGCTAAAATGTTCACCTTGATAACAATTGAAAGAATAAATGTAATATGTCCATATTGGTGCTAATGGTGTAAGAGTCAAATTGAACGAGGATTGGGTGATATCAAGCAAATCTTCCAACAATTTGATTACACAAATAATTTTGTACTTTGTCTTATAAGTTACGGGATAAGAATCAATTCTCATAAGTTCATTTAACCATCAACTAGCGGCTTCTCAATAGGGATCATGAAAATTTTTGTGATCGTCAGAAGATAGAGAGAGTATTTTAGATAATAGGGATTTGACCTAAATATTTTGAATTGCACCTAGGAATAAGTTATGCGAGTAAAAGAGATCACTGATGATTTATCTGCATCCACAAAGATATTGTGTTCCGATTTATTTTTACAAGTCAAAGTTAGTAAGCTTCCTTCGTCCGTTTTCTAACTATTCAAGGCAAGTTGTCTACTTGTTTTGTTTATGAAAGATAAAGCTTGGTTGTATGTGACTCAAAAGATTGTCAACAGGCTTATTTCTTGTATTATTTGTCATTTATTGTATGCAGGATTTTCTACCACTTCTACATTGATAGGATTGGAGCAGCGTGTTCTGTTCTTTGACCTACACTCTGTGCCCAGAATAGTGGCTGGCATTTCTGACAAAGATTTGCCTCACAAGACACCTTTTTGATATCAAAAACTTTGCAGATCTTGACATAGATGAGAGCTATAACTCCCATCTATTTTGGATCACAATGGTTGACAGGCTTTAGAAACGCCTTGTTCTCTT
Organism: Brasenia schreberi; assembly: GCA_036023115.1. NCBI lineage: Eukaryota > Viridiplantae > Streptophyta > Magnoliopsida > Nymphaeales > Cabombaceae > Brasenia > Brasenia schreberi. The sequence goes on from JAYKKT010000048.1 coordinate 3,217,313, forward strand.
CTACATTCCACTTTTGCTTTACAACAATGTGTTGTCGACATTTAGAGTACTGGAAGTTTATGGACCGTTCATGGTGTTGTGCTTGTGGATGTTCACTTGGCTATGGACATACATTGCTGGGTATCATTTATCCAACTCACCACACGGGCCTCAATAATCATCACATATATTTGTTTAGTGATAAACTCCATTATGGCTGGTCCAAAGCCCGAATATAAAAGGAGGATGGTTGTGTTAGGCATTTGAGAGCCACCATAAAACTTTGTTGGTTTTACTATTATAGATTTCACACTTTATAAGCATTGGGGTGTTCCCTCTTTGTGATGCACTAAGGAGCCCAAATGCAGTATTTAAGGGCCTCTATGTCTTTGCCTAAATGTAGCAAATCAATTGTATAAAGGGTTCCACATATAGATGTGGATAAAAAAGCAAGTCTCACTATATTGTCGCTTGAATATAGTGAATAGAATATAGAAAAGATCTCTACATTTTCAGCATAGACTCATGAGAGGGATAAGGAAGGCAACCCAAAATAACAAGATTTGTGTTGGTACTTTGAATATTAGACTATTGACTGACAAGTTGGTGGAAATGGTAGATACTATAATTAAGAAAAAGATTTATATTCTATGTTTAGAAAAGATAAACTAGGCTAGAGAAAAAGATAAAAAAATAAAAATACAATTTTAAATTATGATACTCAAGAAAAAACTTAAAAGAGAGTGGGTATATTATAATTAAAGATTTAAAGGATAGTCTAGTAGATATACAATAATATGATGACTAAATTATGATAGTGAAATTAATATTATGAGTGGAGGCTTAATATAGTTTGTATTTATGTATCTTCAGTAGTACTAGGAGAAAGTATAAGAAGGCATTTTGGGTAGAGTTAGATAAGATGATCCAAAGAATATCATAGAGAAATAATTTGCTTGAAAAGAAATCTACGTACACATCTGGGTAAAAGGTATTATGGTATCAATATATCCATGAAAATTATCACTTTCAAGATTTAAATGAGAAAGGTAAGGAAATTTTTGCTCGGTTGATTAAGTTTGCTTCATCTTGACAGACGATCTCTCTTATATGTGATCAAAACCTTATCAATATAGCCAAGATAAGCTTTGCACAATGGTGTTATTTTCAGAACTAGCTTTGGCTTATGCTTTATGGAGCACCTCAATTTATGTGTGTACATCACTATTCACACAAATTGAATTATCTTTGAGGCTCGTGTGAGTCAGGATGTATTATCTAGCACCAGAGCAGTTTCAATGGGATCCTTTTATCAACCAAGTTCAACATTTCCTAGAATAAAACTACACCCTTATAAAGAGTGAAGATCTAACTTGTAAAGGCATGAACTTTTGTGTGGTAACTCAACTACCATTTCAATGTCCTTCAAAAAGTTGACCTCTACTCTAAACTAAGCTATAGTTCATTGTTTCTTTCAATTCTTTTAATACTTGATGAATACCATCTCAATTTGACTACTGCATATACAATGTCATGTTGAGTATATATAATAGCATACATCAATCATCTATTTGCTTTAGCATACTCAAATTATGCCATGGGTTACCCTTTGTTTGATGTTAACTTCATATTTACATCAAATGGAGAAGAGACAATAACAATCAAAATGATAAAATTTCTTTAGGAGTTTTTAATATAATGAAATTATGAAAGTCTTATATTGTTTCCTTCTCTTATTATTCTAATACTCAAAATAACATTTGTTTCTCTCATGTCAAAAATGCTAGATAAAAGCTTTGACATTTTAAACTTCTTTTAAATAAGTACAAAAGATGAGCATGTCATCAATATATAAACAAATCAAACAACTTTTTTCATGACATAATTTGTACTAAATATATTTTTTGATATATTTATTTCAAAACTATTTGCAAGAACAACTTGATCCAATATTTTATGCCATTGTTTAGGTGCTTGATTTAAACTATACAAAGACTTGATGAATTTGTGGAACTTTATATTCACGCTATACCTTTTGCATCCTTGACTGAAACCCTATCAATGTATATATCACCGAAACGCTTTTGGCCAAGCTCTTCAGAATGATGCTATTTTCAGAATCAGATTTGGCCTATGCTTTCCGAAAACCTCGATTTCGTGCATGAGTCATTGCTGGTATTAGAGTGGTTAAAATGATCCTTGTACGAAATAGGTTTAACAATCATGTGAAGATCGAAGGCAAGTTCTTGAAGTGCAACGAGAACCATCCTGTGAAGCGATTTGGAAGAGCTACGTGCAAAGTTCAACTTCTAATTTACAACCATGATGGAGAAGATAAAGGAGCTTCTAGTTGATCGGTCTACAACTCCAATACCCACTCAAAGGTTGGCCAACCAGTCACTCAATCAGTCGCTTACAGAAAAGTTAAGCCTATAATGATATGACCATGATTTGGAATTTCTACCTATTCAGAGAGTATTGATATTGAAAAATTTGATAAAAAAGCTCTTTCTTGTCCTTAAGGTCAATTCTACTATTCAAGAGAGACCCAAGTAGTCGGGGTCCTACACCACCACAGAGTGGACCATTGGCCGTCCATCGCACCAATAGTTAAATTCCTATGTTAATCATTATGTTTCTTCTTTGGATCATAATTTCACCCAGACATTTGAAAATCTGTGGAAATTCAGCAAAAATAAAAAAAAGCAAAGAAATTTTGGGTGATAGATGTTTACATCTACTTTCTGGTGAATCAAGTCCTATTCAAATTAGAGTTTCTTGTGGTGAGTTATGTTCGAAAAACCGAGACCCTGTCAAAGAGCCCAGAGGCTAAGTATTTCAGAATGTTGATAGAAGTACGCTTAAAGAGAAAATTTCTTATAAAATTGTGGAAGATGCCAAAAATTATGAAGCTTTATTGAAAGCAACCTTTACTTGTTTAATGTCCATGGTTGAAGTTCTAGAGTTAAAATCCTTCTCAAGCATGAAAATGATAACTTAATTTTTAAGATATTTGAAATTCTTGTAAACTCCGCCCATGTAAGGGATCACCCTTGTATGGTCGGTCTCAAGCCTGGATAAAGGAGGAGGTTGTGTTGGCCTTCCAATAGCCGGCATAAAACTTTGTCAAACTGATGTACTATGGATTCTACAAATTATGAGCATGATAGGACTATGTGAAAATATAGAATTAGCCAACACCATCTAGTATGGGAAAAGGCTTAGTTGTTATTGTATTATAAATTCTTACACAATCTGGAAAAGTTTTATAGCCCAACTTGCTTATCATCTCTTGTTGAAACTTGGAATCAAAGGAATCTAAAAGTTCTAACGAGGAAAGTGCACTGAATATTGAGACTATGAGATCTACGATCATGAATTTTGGAATTTTGATTGAGGAGAAAAGGATGAAGGAATCTAAAGGAGTCATGCAATTTATGATAAAAGTGAAGAAAATAGTGTTATATTGACAAAATATTAGCTCTGGAATCCTAACGAACTTTGGGCTAAAAATTTCACTTGAGGAATCTTCAAAAGATTTTTCTTATAAAATCAATTTTTAAGAATTTTGTATTTTCAGAATCTTGCTTAAGTGATCAATGTACTTTACTGTCTTAGAATCCTATTTGTAGAAATTTGAAAAGTAAGGTTGACCTATGTCTATGATCGTGACCACTTGAGGCCTTCATCCATATTTGTTGCTAAAAATTATCTTGATATTAAGAACTATGGGATTAATAATGACTTATTTTAGTATGAACAACTTATAATAAAGAAGGTCTGAGCAACCTATAATACAACAACAACAACAACAACAACTAAGCCTTTTCTCATGCTAGACGGGGTCGGCTACATGGATTCTTTATTTTCACATATCCCTATCGTGTGCCATGTTAGCAGTTAACTCACAATAAGCTAGATCATTCTTTATTGTTTCTTTCCAACACTTTTGTAGTCGTTCTCTACCTCTTTTAATACTTTCCAAATTTAGTTTTTTATACCTTCTTACAGATTCTTCTTTTGATCTTCTTTCTATATGTCCAAACCATCTTAAACGATATTCTCTCATTTTATCCTCTATTGGTGTCACTCCTAATTTGTTTCTAATAACCTCATTATATATACGGTCTTTTCTTGTATGACCACTCATCCATCTCAACATCTTCATTTGTGTCAGAGACATCTTTTGTACATGTTGATGATTAACTGCCCAACACTCAGAACCATAAAACATTACAGGCCTAATTGTTGCTCTATAATATTTACCTTTTAACTTTAATGGTATCTTCTTATTACAAAGAATACTTGATGCTCCTCTCCATTTTAACCAACCAGCATTAATTCTATGCGTAAATGAGCAACCTATAATAGAGAAAGCAAAATCAGGTGAAGCTGGAATTTTAGTTGGTGAAATATTCTAACCCATAGTAGAATTGACTCGTGTTGAAGAAATTTTACCAAATATTTTGTGTTTATTTAAAAATTCTAGAAATTTGTAAACCACTATTTCTCTAAGTTACATTTCTAGTGCAATAAAAATCAAGTCAATCTGAGTTTTCAGCATGACTTATGGACAAATCATTTTTTAAGGGGTCAAACCGATTCTAGCACAGATCAAGGCAAATATAATCTGAATTCCAAGGTCTCTCACTCATTTGAATTGAAGGGTAATCTACACATCCAATGCCTAAATAGCCCTTAGATCCCAAGATCTATTGACCAAGTTGCTAGCATCATGAAATTAATTGAACAAATCCTATCTAATAAAGCTTGACCATGATTCTAAAACTTCCCAAATATTGTGATGCTTGATAAATCTAACATGACTTATGATGTTAAAGCTTCACTTGAGTTTTAAAAATCCTAAACTTTTTCAAAATTTCATCTTTTATGTGCATCAAATATACATAACAAAATATACTGTAATCATCAATGAAAGTCACAAAATACATTTTGCCACCTATCGTAGGTCAATCTAAAATTTTATAATTTATTTTAATTCTTGAAAATGAGAGTTTAGTGATTTTGGTATACATGTAAGTAGAAAATGAATACCTTGTTTTGTCAATTGTTGAAATCAAATCCGATCTAGCCATGTCATGCAATTTTCTAGCATTTACATGCCCAAAATGGAAGTGGCACAAATCACATAAGTAACAATAAAGCAAAAACAACATTCTTATTACTGAGATTTAACTTAAACATAGACTCACATAGATAACTCTTTCCAACAAACATCTGTTCCTTAAACAATATAAATTTGTCCCCCTCGAATACACTTTTGTTAAATAAGAGAAAGTTCTTCCTTACATCAAGTACGAAAGGCACATCTTTAAGAGTAAAATCTTTATGAGAAATACATTTGAGTCTCATAGTTTATCTTCTTCAAAGTTTTGAAGAAACTTTGGTTTTTGCATTCATGACAGGTAGCAGAGTCAACCCACCAAGATCTAAGGTCTTGTATCATATTCACTTTCAATATAACGACTATAAAGTTGTCCCTAGAAGAATTAGGACCCTTGTCTTTGTTTAATCTTTTAAATATCAGTGTTCACTCTTATAATAATCGGGCCAAAATAGTAGCATCTACCTTTTTTTTTTATTTTAGTGTTCTTACTATTGTTGCCATGAGATTTTCTAATATATAGATTTCTTTTCTTTGAGGGCTCTTTAGACATTCATTCATAACATAGATTTTTCTTAGTAAATTTGTCTATAATACAGGACATTATCTTATGTTGCTTGAATTTATTTAAGGGTAGCTTATGCAATTACCTAGTAAAGAATTTATCGTCTAGCAAATTATAATTATTGAAATAGGTAATGAGGAATTACTTACTCATTACATGCTTCGCCAATGTACCTTACTTTAAGTGTCTAGTAGTTTCTTTGTGTACCCCAAAGTTTAGTATGTTTGGGATAATGTATTTGATATACCGTTGAGAATGTGACATGAAAATATAGTCGTCATTGTCTTACTTTTCTCACTTATTGGTATCTTGAATGGTCTCCTCCTCCTCCTCTAGCCTTGGTATACTAAGAATATATGACCTTCAATATGGTGAGAAGGAAGCACATCTTGTTTTGCTATCAAACCTATCAAACTTAAAAAAGTCATATGTTCTCTTATAGAGAAATAGCAATTTGACGAAATAAAATGAAAGATTGTTGGAGATCCAATGGTTGGAGTAGACTTTTAGTGGAGATGGTTCGGATCCTTTCTTGATAATCAACCCTGACCATTAGTCTTATCTGGAAGGTATTGGTAACTGGCAAACGACCATCAACCACGGGCAAATGTCCTTTTGTTCATAACTAACTTTTGGATTTATTCACCGCTACCAATGTCAAATTACTGGATGCAATGGACCCCGATGAACAACTTTAGGATACAAGAAAATGCAACCGACTTACATACAATATCGACAAACAAAATGATGAGGTTACAAATTCAATTAGTGTTAAGATAAAACTTGTAAAAGGTTTTCAAACTGACAACAAACTCGGTGGGAGAAGACTTGACTTCACAAAAGCATTTGATAATCATTTAATACTGCTCCTTGTGGGCAAACCTATTTATGGGTCTTACCTTAATCTTTGAGTTGGCATAATTAGAGTATTAACCAACCACTTTACCTTATGTCATCATGACCATTTTCTCATTCAATGGCCATTATGTGGCAATTAATTATCTACAGTTTTAAATCATTCGCATTTCATATTTCATGGCAACGTGATAGCATTACAATCATACAAGAGCAACAATTGAAACTCATGACAATAAATTTCATTCAAGTCATTCATTCATACTCATATCCATAACAAAACTATAATCGATTGAATTTATTTTGAAAATTAAGTCACAAGAATGGAGCACCTGTTACCTCATCAGGCTTACTTGGGTTGCACTTCCCATAAATCTTAATTTTCTTTATGGTTTTCCCAGTTTCTAGTCTATGCGTTCGGATGGCAACTTTTTTCGAATTGGACTGGCAGAACCCATGTTGCTTGATGTCAATCATCATGTGGTTACCCTTAGCAAGGGCCGTTGGGACCTACAAGATATTGTCTGCCCTTAATATGCAAATTTCCTACAAATATTTTTATTATGTCCCCTTGATTACTCCAGTCAAGCATCTCACCCTTGCTAAATTGTCCCTCGCACCGTCTGCCGCTCTTTATAATATTTGATCATCCTTTACTTCATGTTCAGCCTCTTCCACATGCAGCCTCAAGCAAATGTCTCTATGCGGTGTGCAGATCCTTATGTAAGTTCAATCTGATAACCGCATCGCGTTTGAGGCAGTGCACATTCTATTGTATACAGAAAATGTCAGACTGCTTTTCTCTTAAAATATCCCACTAAAACCGAACACTTACAATCAGACTTGGGTGACGGTGGCGAGTTTGCTCAAAGAAACCGAGCATCTTTCCCTTAAATCCAAGAGATCCTCGCAAGAGACAAACCAGTCTCGAAGACTTGGGACTCCTACCGAGTTTTACCACCTTCAATGCCTAGCGTGTAGGGTTGGGCTCATCCAAGGCATCCTGGTGCAGTTCGTTGTTTTCCCATTTCCTATTAATAGTGATCAATCAAGTATCAGGCATGAGCATGTCCGACCACAGCAACATTCCTTGCGTTGGATTTAGCTTCCTGGAAGTCAAATACGCTTATTGCCACCAAGGAATTTGGTGCATGGTGCTCAGGAATGCTACAGACATGAATACTGCCTCAACAAATTCCTCATTGTCCCGTCTCCTTCGTCACTCTTTATTGTGGTGTTGGACATTGAGGCAGAGGAATAGGTCCTCAACAGATTTGGTCTTGCAGGATAACATTTGAAATAACTGCTTGACCATCAGTTAGTTCCACCCATATCGGCAAATGCAAGTCCATCACCAAGACCCAGTCAAGATTGGCTGAGGTTTTAAAGCGAGGCCTCTGGTAGCGCAGGCATTACCTGAGCCATCAAGTGCTGGATAAGACCAAATCTAAAGGTACAAGATGATACCCCCACCATAAGGCTCGAGGTAAGGACATGAAACTGTCAGTCAAGCAAGCAATATGTTTTAAATATGTGATATCCTATTAAAGGAGCTGGCTAGATTCACCTGTGATCAGCAATCCGAGAACTGAGAATTGTTTGGAAATATTCACAACGAATCAATTTGAGCAAATCCAGTTTCATAAAGGATGAACAGATATGCACAGTAAACTCTTATTATTGAAGGGAAGAAAAACATTTTGCATTCACTATTACAGAGACAACTTTACACCGTCTGCCAAAAAAGAAAAATTACAGACGATACACCATGATTTGTGAGTGACAAAAGATGTTAAAAGAAATGGCTGGCTTAACTCATCAATAATCACACGGTACATCATAGAAGATTTGCTATTTCTTTTGATTCTTACGGACTGGAATAAAAAAGTATGTCTTGACCCTACAAGTGCAGGTTGAAGTAGACCGAATAGCACAGACAGCACAGAGCACATGGTAAAGCAATGTAATGCCCACCATATTTTGCTGTTGAACTAAGAATGAACTATTTTGTTAAGGCCACCAATAATGTGGCAGACCTATTTGTGTCCTGGTAGCACGCTCCATTGGTAGGTAGGTAGGTCTTGCAATCGGTACAAAATTCAGGGGTTTGACTGTATACGGAGTGGGATTGGTGGGTGGGTCAGATATCTTATAGCAAGCCCCCTGCAGTAATAGATTCTCTTCAGCACCTTTCAAGTATAAGTTTGTGTAGCTCTAATCCCGACATCTTTTTCGACAGCAACCCATGCTTCAATTCCTTCCCGTGTTCACCAGAAATATTAACAACAACTAAGCCCTTTCCCATACTAAATGGTGTCGGCCACATGGGTTCACCAGAAATATTAATAAGATTTATTTAGAGCATTAGCGCAAGAAGACGGGACAAATATTAGTTAGTTGCTCGAGACAAACATGTCATTAGACTCACGAGAAGCGCACAGCTCGTCCAGCTTCTAACAAGCCTTGCATACTAGTCCCATCCCCATGACTTGTATCTGGAAACGACCAACCTAACCACAGGTTTTCCAATTCCAAGGGAACAAACTTGCCAACGAAGACGGCAAAGAGCAAAGTTACCGGAAGCTACAAGTGAGGCAGTACAGCTGCAGCACAGGCATCAACCAAGAAGCTCAAACCAAAGGTCAGCTGAAAGTAATCGTGCTGTCAGCGATGCAAAAGAGAAAAAGAAGAATTAATGCTGCATCAAAGTATAATTAATGACTCAGAAAAACAATAGTGCAAGTCAAAATACACACGTTTGAGTGACCCAGCCTTGAAATGAAGTGACTTATCTATTGGGACTCAAGGAATCTGATGCAGTCCCTGCTTCAACCTGCTCTCTGCCGCTAGGGCAGCCGCAACTGCAGGAGGCAAAAGGCGTAAACTTTCAGACTGGTTAATGCTACTGCTTATGCCTTCATCTGCTTGAGCTGGCTTTTCACGAGAAAATAACGATTCCAAGTCATTGACAGTCAGCGTTGGTTGATCCTGGTTTCTTCCAATTCTATTCACAACAGGGGTGCTTGCTTTGCTTTCGCTTAATTTGTAGATACTCTCTTCAACAGTATTTTTCACCTGATAAGAGGAATTAGACAGAGAAGTTGCAGAAGACAAGTCAGTCTACTCGCAAGACTTCTTTGATGTTCTTTTTCAGCAATAACAGTATCAGCATGAATGTGTTGTATACATCATGCACACAGTTGTAATGGGTGATTCACACCAACATCTACCACAACGACACTGGGGCTTCCCATGTCCAACTCGTTAATATCTATTGAAGTTAACAAAATGCTTAGTATATTTAAATTAAATAATATCTATTTTTAGTATATTTAAATTAAAAATGCTTAGACAGTTTACTTTATATTTTATAGTGTTATAATCTAAAAACTGTTTGTAGGATGGGTTAACAAAACATATTCAAGATGAAGTACCTTGGTGTATGTTATTTGCAGATGACATTGTATTAGTGGAGGAGTCTAAGGAAAAAGTTAATAGGAAATTGGAACTATGGAGAGAAACATTAGATAGCAAAGGCCTCCGACTTAGTAGAACAAAGACAGAATATATGGAATGTAAGTTTGATCATTTGGTTACTTCAGAGGACATGGAAATTAAAATTGGCACACATTGCATTCTCCAAAAGGAAAGTTTTAAATATCTAGGGTCAAATTTTCAGAGTGATGGAAGAATTGATGGAGATGTTACACATAGAATTAATACTGGTTGGTTAAAATGGAGAGGAGCATCAGGTATTTTATGTGATAAGAAGATACCATTAAAGTTAAAAGGTAAATATTATAGAGCAGCAATTAGGCTTGCCATGTTTTATGGTTCTGAGTGTTGGGCAGTTAATCATCAACATGTACAAAAGATGTCTATGATAGAAATGAAGATGTTGAGATGGATGAGTGGTCATACAAGAAAAGACCGTATACATAATGAGGTTATTAGAAACAAATTAGGAGTGGCACCAATAGAGGATAAGATGAGAGAACATCATTTAAGATGGTTTGGACATATAGAAAGAAGATCAAAAGAAGAACCTGTAAGAAGGTTAGGAAAACTAAATTTGGAAAGTATTAAAAGAGGTAGAGGACGACCACAAAAAGTGTTGGAAAGAATCAATGAAGAATGATCTAGCTTATTGGGAGTTAACTGCTAACATGGCACATGATAGGAATCCGTGGAAACAAAGAATCCATGTAGCCTTCTATCACAATGTGCTTTGTTCTCTCATGATATGCTGGATTAGAGGCAATATGTATTGTTGCCCTACTATCACAATATACTAGAATAGAGGCTTCCATGGGGTATCCAATTTCCATCAATAATGGCCGCAGTTACTTACCTTCACATATGCCAGAAGCAATGACCATCTATTAAGCTTTGGTTGTAGATCTTGCCACAATTGATTGTTTCTTGCTTTTCCAAGAGACAATGTTGCCTCCCACTAAAGTCACATTGCCTGAAGTGGATTTTTCATCCTCTCAAGAACCTGCCCAATCTTCATTTGTGTAGATTTCAATTTTAGAACCATTTGCCTTGTAAATTATTCCATATCCAGGTACTCTTTAGATACTTGAGAATATGAAATATTGTATCCATATGATTCTTAGAGGGAGCTTGCATAAATCTACTTATAATGCCCACTCCATAGGCGATATTTGAACGTGTAATCATTAGGTATATCAATTTACCAACTAATTCATGGTATCTAATTGCATCAACTTTATCTCCTCTATCGTTAACTTGTAACTTCTGATTTACATTCATAGGTGTGTAAATCGAATTACATTCCTGCATTTTAGTTTCTTGCAGTAAATCTAATTTTCTTCGACTCAAAAAGATATTGGTTCTTCAAATATGCTACTTCGATGCCAAGAAAGTAATGCAACTTATCAAGGACCTTAATGTCAAATAACCAATGCAGTTCAAGCTTTAATCTTTGTATTTCTTCAATGTCATCTCTTGTCACTATTATATCATCAACATATGTTTTTCTCTCTTTTAATGAATAAAGAGTGCTCACTCACACTCTTTTTGTAACCCAAATCAATAATACTCTTACTGAATTTTTCAAACCACGCTCGAGGTGATTGTTTCAGTCCATAAATTGTCTTTTTCAGTATGCAAACTTTATTTTCTGAATTTTGGTAACCAAGTGGTAATTCTATATATATTTCTTCCTTAAGATCCCCCTACAAGAATGCCATATCCTCCACCTTCTTTGAGCAGTAATATTGATTGACTCGTATGGATTTAAGTTTAGCCACTAGTGCAAAAGTCTCTTCATAGTCAATCCCATAGGATTGATTGTACCCGCGAGTCACTAGTATAGCCTTATACCTCTCTAAGGTCCCATCAGCCTTAAATTTGATGGTATACACTGACTTACAAGTTACAACTGACTGCCCTTCTTCTTGCTGGTAAGTCATTGACAACCCATGTCTTGTTCTTATCCAGAGTCAACAATTCTAATTTCATTACATCTATCCAGTGTGTATGTCTCGATGCTTTCAAGAAGTTCTTAGGAATTTGATAAGTTTCAACATTCAATATAAAATTGTGATAGTTTGAAGATAGTTGATCATATGACAAAAATTGAGAAATAGGATACTTACTCCACAACCTTTTACCTTTTCTCAACGCAAGAGGAATGTTCAACTCGTCTTCATACTATTCTTCCATAGTTTCACCCATATGATCTCCCCCTTGATCCATGAAGTCCAAAGGATTGGGCATCACTATCTTCCTCTTCCCTTTTGTATACACTTTCACCTCTTTCTCTTCCATTAATTCTTCTTCTTCCCCATTCTCTTTCATTTACACTCTCTATCCTTTGGGATGTTTATTGGCAAAAAGGTGAAGCTAGGTGACTCATTCTTACTTTGCAAATAGGGAGTAGTTTCAAAAAATGTTACGTCCATTGACATATACCTTTCATGAGTTTTACGATCATAACACACAACCCTTTTTTCACTTGAGTAACCAAGAAAAACACATCTAATGGATCGTGGATCCAGCTTATCACAAAAATGATCATGTACACGTACAAAGCATAGACACCTGAATATACGAGGTATAACGTGAAATGGTTTATCTCAATGTCTGATCACCTGAAAGGGAGATCAACCAAATACAACAACTGAGGGTAGTCTATTAATAAGATGAACAACTGTGAGCAGTGTTGTCTAACGCGTATCGTATCGCGTATCGCTGGGCTCCATGATACAGGCGTATCGTATCGTATCACCCGTATCGTACTTTAATATTAAAAAACATAAAAATTAGTAAAAATCCGAAAAAAATAAAAAGAAATCTGGAAAATTTTGGAAAAATCTGGTAATTGCTTTAAATTCATATAATGCAAAGTAGAGCACAAATTGAACATTCAACATTGAACAATTGCATCCAAAATTACATATTTTGAAGCAAAAAATGAAATACATTTACATTTTACATATTGTAAATTTGTATCAAGATCATTAACTAAATAATCTTCATATTCTCCTTGATAAAGATTCAAAGTTTCTCATCACCTTCTACTTTAAAATGAAAATCTTCATCTGCTTCATGATGTTGTTGCACTTCAAATTAATCCATGTAATGTCTTCTTCGGTTAGGAACTTAGGACTGCATTTTCTTCGTTATCTTCCATAATCCACTCATCTAATATATCAAAATTAACAAACTGCTATCTTTGTACATGTAGTTGTCATATTTGCTAATTTTCATATGTGAGCAAAACAATGAGCTCCATTTCTTTGATTATTGAGTCTATGACACCTCAGTGATATGATATTGTTACTTGATGATATCCCTTTTTTCTCTTACTGGAGACTAGTTTTTTAACTAATGCTTGAGCTCTATTTATCACTTCACAGACTGAGTTAAGCCTCACACACGTTGATCATGTTCCACTCAATGGAAGTCATGTAAGGTGAACCCTAAAATAGTGAAGTTATGAAACGCCTACTCAATGAACCGAGACAACCAAATGTTTTTAATTGTTTGCAATCTCATGAAATTAGAAACTAGTAGCAGAAATATACCTAAAAGTTGGCAACAAAAAGGAAAATGATTTTGTCACAATTTTTATTTGTTCATAAATTATTCTTATTCAATAAATGAAATTATAAACCCAAATTACAAGCATATCATAGGATGCCTTGTTGGGAAGTGAAGAGAGGAAAAGAGAGGCCAAAAACCTGCAAAAAAAAAATTGAAAAAAAAATTGAAAATTTTTTTTTTGGGCGTATCGCCCGTATCGTACGATACGGATAACACTGACTGTGAGTGAGTACTACTTCGGGCCAAAAGAATTTAGGGACATTGTGCTTTAGAAGTAGGGTCCTCACTACCTCTAGTATATGTCTATTTTTCCTTTCAGCAGCTCCATTCTACTAAGAAGCATAGATATAAGATGTTTGGTGTAAAATACCATGCGATTAGAGGTAAGTCCTCAAATGAGTGTTAATAAACTCACCACCATTATCAGATCTAAGGATTTTAATTGAATAACCAAATTGAGTTTCAATGAGTTTATGAACAACGGGAAAGATGGAAGAGACTTCATATTTGGATTTCATAAGATAAACAAAAGTAAGTCTGAAATAATCATTAATAAACGTAACAAAGTATTTAAAATTACCAAGGCATCAAACAAGGACCCCATACATCAAAGTTAACCAACTGAAATGGAATAGACGACTTAGACTCTACTAGGAAACGACACTCTATAGTGCTTAGCCACTTAACAAACATCACACTAAAGGACTAAGTCACCCAACCTTTCAAAATGAAATAACTCCATAATTTTTGAAATGGGCGGATGTCCCAACGACTATGCCTTAACTTCAACTTCTCTTCATGGGTAGTGGCTGCCAACGCTCTTCTCAGTGTAGAAAGTTTTAGATATAGCCCATTCCTTAATTCACCACGACTAAAGGTTTTTTCCATTCTCAAATCGTGAAAAATACATCCAGTAGGAGAGAAAGTTAGTAAACAATTTAGGTCTCAAGTTAAAGAGCTAACTGATAATATCAGCTTGAATTACTCACTTTCCTTCTATAGGAACTAGAGAACCATATGCAACTTAACATATTGTGGTATACATGTAGTTTCATACTTCATAAATTGATTTTTATCACCTATAATAAGATCAATAACACTAGAATCAATTACCCAAAAATTAGATTAAGTAAGAAAGGAGTTACCATTGATACTTTAAGAGGTAAGAACATTTATTTCGCTTTTCTGAGTAGAGGAAGATGGTTGCTCATGCAATCCTAACTCAATTTCAAAGAGTTTACATTGTTGTCATCACTTACAACTTGACCTTTTCCCGATCTTAGAGAGATGTTCACTAGTAACGGAGATGCCAATGATGGAGAGAAGGCGACACTAGTCGAGGGTGTTGAAATTGGTGACCGCCTTCGTGAAGGGAGGATTCCGATCGACTACGAGGTATTCTAGTTTTGCTAACGCGATGATGTTCATGTTTATCCTCCTTTGCTCCTGTTTCCATTCTTCTTCAATCTTCCCTCTTCCTGTCTCCGTCTAGTTGTTGCTCACCGATGAGATCGTTGTTGTGTTCTCAGGTAGGCTCGCCAACTTCTCCTTCATGGTTACTCTACCTTTTCTCATTTATGCTTTGAGTGCTCACAAACTTCCTTATCGGAATTTCGTTCTTTCTACAATTCCAATTCCGATGGATGAACCTCGAGAACTCGTCTGTCACCTTAGCACCCAAAATGAGTGCGCTCATTTCCTGTAAGCCAGTTGACCTACCAGCTGTTTGGATGTTAACAGTGGTCGCCTCCCTCTAGATGAACCACACATCCTACAAACTTATGTGATTCAAATCTCTTCCACTATCTATTTGCGTTCAACGATGATCCTTGTTCCTTTTCCTACGGCGACTAGATCCTTGATGACGCACTCATATTTGGCCCGCTCAAAGTTGCATCCACACTCTCATCTTGCTATTCAATGCGCACCTCCGAAGAAATCTCGATCCTCGCCAGGGTATGTCGATTGATCCTCGCAGCTTAATTAATGTTGATCTCCAAACAAATGACAACCACCAAACATGCTTCCACCATTGTTGTTTCCAGATAAGAATTCTGCCTACAAAATAGTTTTATCTTCCCCAGAATAGTCCCGACCCCCACTGCAGTGAAACAGATGCCAGAATGAGATGGACCACCCGAGAATCATGCTCTGAGTTGGCTCCTACTTCTGAAGCACCATCTCCCTCTTTTAATATACTAGTTTCCAGTAAACGCTTTCCGAACAACCAATCGATATGGCCATCGTTGCTTTCAATCATTGCGAAAGGAGGTATTTGGCGCACATTCCACCTACCAGAATTCCCCGAGGGCATCCCTCCATCGAGTTCCCTCTCTCCCGATGGTTCAATCATTTCGACCAAAGTATGGGGCGAACTCCCTCTGCCATGAGACCCCTTATTTTGGCACTCAAACCCAATCTCCGCATTGGACAAACCATCGATTTGCATAGAAATTGTAGCTCTCTCCAACCCAACCACGTGATACCCTCCCTCCATATCGTTTCTCCCATCCATAACATTGAGCAATAACTCCAATGCCTCTTCTCCCTTAATAGCACGACTCTCTATACGTCGAAACCATGAAGAAACCAATTGGAATTACAAACACTCACAAAATCGATGCTTCGAGATGATGGCGAAGGCTTCGACAAAACACACTTTTTAGCTATCCAACGAACAAACGCTCTGAGACCATGTTGGAATTCGTAGGAAAGGAAAGCGCAGCGGAATAAAAGGAAAATGGTGAAGATCGGAGGAGGGGTAGACCCTCTAATAGAGGTTGCCCCCCTCTTTCTCTGTATATTAATTAGAAACCTAACCTAATACAAGCTCGACTAGTCCTTATATAGTGGATTGGTCAATATGAAAAACACTAAAATGCCCTTAGTATTATTAGCAATTATAATAATATCAAAAATTATATAACTAACACTAAAACAACAGTACATTCAAATTCTTCAATGCCATGTCCTCTACCTGAAGAACCAAATCCCCTCCTCCTATTGATATTGATTTTTCTCAAGAAACACAGTCTTATCAGGATTGGAGGCATCTTCTCTCTCATGCCCCTTTTTATCTTCCTCTCTAAGAAATAAAGAGTACACTATACCTAAGGATGAAAGTTCTCTTCTCAAAATATTAACTTTAACAACTTCATACTCATAAACCACTATAATAAGTCAAATCTACAACTACAACTAAACCTTTTCCCATACTAGATGGGGTTAATGTTAAGGAAAGTCGTGTTATACATGTTGAGTCGTGTAAATACATATTCATGTCATTTTGAGTCTTATGTCATCTTAGAAATAGATAATACTTATTAGGGGTAGATTAGGAAATTAAGTTAGATAGGGTATTAATAGGAATCATTAGGGTTTAGTAAGTTAATGAGAAAAGGAGCAGAGCGATTGCATCTAGAGTGCCGATATCCTGGTTCTGGGCAGATTAGAGGAATGCCTCCAATCTGCAGTACTTTGTAAGTCTTTTCTATTTGATTAATAAAGTTTTTTTGTTGATATGGTATTAAAGCCTAAATGGCCTTTAATTCGATGATTTTGTGAAGAAGAAACTCAAATTCAAATTCGTTGTGAGTTGGATTCGTGACAAAGTACATTCTTGACTTGGAAAAATCGTATTTGGAATCTTATATGATTATGTGAATTGCGTTCTTTGAAAATAGTGGATAGCAGATTTTTTTTGGATGATTTAAGGCGTGATTGTCACATTTGTGATTGATTCAACGTGGCATTCATAAGTTCTATCATCATTCCATCAAAATCATGATTGCCCTAAGAAAGTAGCAGATTGCGTGGACGATCTTCATTAGAGTTGCAGAATTTCATCGTGGTTCAGATTCTCATTGCCTAATCTCATAAGTTGTTGTCGATCCTCATTGCTGGTGCTGATTTATTCAGTTGCGATTTATTCATTTTTTTGTGGCCGCTTCCCATCAACATCACAAATTTTTATTGCAGCTCAGCCGATATATATTCAGATTCTCATTGCGGGTGTCTATCTGACTTTGTGAAGGATTCAATTCAAGGACTCTTGTGGTTATATTACAAAGTTTATTTGCATTGATTGGTTCCTGTTCTACTTTCATCTATTGAAAGTGAGCAGATTTACGAAGATCAGAAAACTGATGGCTGAAAAAGGAAAAAGTATCGATCGTTCTCTTCATATAGGTGACCAATCTCTTTCTTTAGAAAAGACAATATCACTTTCAGATTACCACTACTAAACTTGATGGCAGAAATTATCTAGAATGGTCTCGATTTGTTGAACTGATCATTATAGCAAGGGGGAGATGGGCACACTTAATGGGTCAAATACCAATATTAGAGACTCATGATACACATTATTCTATTTGGCGAAGAAAAGATGCCTTAATCTCGTCATGGTTGCTACAATCAATGATTCCATCGATTGCTAAAACCTTTATGTTTCTAGAATTTGCTTATGAAATTTGGTGTACAGTCTCCGAAGCATATTCTAGAAAAAAGAATGTGGCCAAAGAATGAGATTTTAGAAAAGATCAGACAGTATAAACAAAGTACTCGATCTATCAATGATTATTATGCAGATCTCTGAGGCCTCTGGGATGAACTTCTCTATTATACGAATATCAAGTGTTATGCTTGTTACAATGAGAGAAATACTGAGATAGAAAAGACGAAAGTATTTGACTTATTGTAGGGTGTAAATCCTGAATTTGAATCAGTAAAATTGAATATCTTAGGCAGAGAAAAACTTCCTTCCCTTGGCACATTATACTCTTTATTAATCAGAGAAGAAGACCGGAGGAATCTTAAGAGAGATAATGTTCTTGGTACAGATCAAAAGGCACTCCAAGTAAGAGGAGACAACTCTCACTTTCGTGGCCGAGGTGGATATCAGAGTCATGGCCGTGGACGTGGTCAGTTCCATTCTGATGAGAAAGAAAAACTTGTATGTTCACACTGTGGAAAATCACGTCATACCAGAGAACACTGTTAGAAACTACATGAGAAACCTGATTATTATAGAAATCGCAATCACTCAGTTCATTCTCCAGAACCTCTATCTACAAGTACAGATGGAATTCAAGAGATTATAAAAAGGATAGACGGCCTCGAACATAAACTATCTGAACAATCTTCATCTTCTTCGTCTCAAGCTACAGTGGCACAGACTACACATACTGTAAAGGGTAACCGCTTCTTTCTTTCTAACTCAAAAACATGGATCATTGATTCAGGAGCTACAGATCATATGGTAGGAGAGTTATCATATTTTTCAGCATACAGGACTCTCCAAAAACAGGAGCCTATTAAGTTGGTAGATGGTTCTTATTATTATATAATTGGACAGGGAAGTGTACCTACCTGTGTCTCAAATTTACGCTCAGTCTATCATGTTCCCAGTTTTTTTATCAATCTTCTTTCTATTAGCTCCTTAACTTTTGCCTTGGAATGTTCCTACTGGATGTGTATTTCAAGATCTGAAGACGGGGAAAATCTTTGGACGTGGTAAACTACAAAAAGGATTATACATTCTTGAAGATCACTCTCAGCCTTCTACCTCTTACAGCGTTTCGGCAGCAACATTCTCGGATGCAGATGTTACTCTTTGGCACTGTCGTCTAGGTCATCTCCCTGTGTCAAAAATTCCATATGTTATTATGTTATACCTCAATTTAGAGTCCAGTCCAATAAATCTCAGTTTAAATGTGAAGTCTGACAGCTCGAGAAACAATGAGCGTCTTATCCTTTAAGTGATTCTCGGAGTTCTAAACCTTTTGAGCTTCTTCATTCTTATATATGGGGTCCAAGTCTAGTTACTTTTTTGCTTCGTCATAAGTATCTTGTCTCCTTTATTGATGATTGTACACGTCTTACAATCGTTTACTTAATAAAAACTAAGTCTAAAGTTTCCTCTATTTTTTCTATTGTGCATAAATTTATTTGTACTCAATTTAATGCTTTCGTGAAAATTCTTCGGTCAGATAATAGGGGTGAATATATTGGCACTCAGTTCCAAGACTATTTACGATCACAGGGGATTCTTCATCAAACTACCTGCCCTTATACACCCCAGCAGAATGGTATTGCTGAATGAAAAAATCGTCATATTTTGGAAGTGGCCCGAACTCTCCTACTGCAAAATAATGTTCTGAAATTCTACTGAGAAGATGTTGTCCTTACTGTTGTTTATCTCATAAATAGAATGCCAAGCAATACTCTCCAGGGAGAAAGTCCTATTCAATGTCTTGATAAGGAATCCAAACCATTTCATCTATCCATGGATGTCACTTTTCATGAGTCAGAGTCTTTTCACCTTCGTCCTCGGCTTCGGGGGGAGAGTGGTGAAAAGTCGAGTCTCTTGAGTCATCTTTTGTTCTCTTACGGTTGAATCTATTGAGTCATCTATCCCTCCTCGATAAAGGATGTGGCATCATCTTGGTACTTCGAGAGACACCTAAAGAATCATCTGTTCCTAAAGATCGATACAAGTAGGTGTATTATCGGAAAAAACCCAACTGGTCCAACGGCGGCTTCGATCGCAGAACCAGGTAAGCATTCACGATTCCGAGCCTTTGAATAATTCTTTACATGATATTTGTGAACCTAACCACGATGACTTGCCAATAGCCTTAAGAAAAGCCGGAAGAACTTGTGCAAAATAGCCATAAGAACTTGTGTCCACAAAAAAACCTATCTCGGTTGTGTCCACTAAAAACCTATCGGAGCATCGGAGTTTTATTTCAACAATTGATTCTACGAGTCCCTACTTCGATACAAGAAGCATTAATGGATAAGAATTGGGTTCAAGCCATGCATGAAGAAATGAGTGCTTTAAACAAGAATGAGACCTGGGAAATTGTTGAGAATAGAAGAAGGACAAAAGGATAGTTGGGTGCTGAGATGGATTTACACGGTGAAATATCGGTCGATGGTACTCTAGGCAAACGGGTACAAAGCAAAATTTGGTTGCAAAAGGGTACTCGGACATATGGGATTGATTATGAGGAAACATTTGCCCCAGTAGCAAAGATGAAACACTGATCGGGATCATTCTCTCCTTGGCGACACACTTTGGATGGGACTTGCACCAATTTGATGTTAAAAATGCTTTTCTCCATGGGAATTTGGAAGAGGAAGTATATATGGACATTCCACCGGGATATGGACCCTACGGTGGAGGGAATATGGTGTGCAAGTTAAGGAAGGCCTTATATGGACTCAAGCGGTCTCCTCGTGCTTGGTTTGGGAGGTTCACCAATGCTATGGTGTCCTTAGGTTATAGGCGAGAGCCGGGAGATCATACCCTCTTTATAAAACATTCCAAAGAAGGCAAGCTTACACTTCTTCCGGTTTATGTTGATGACATATGCATGATCCTCGTGAGAGACATATGCTAGTTGTGAATAGAATTCTTCAATACTAATTTCTTAACTAAAGCTACTACCAGAAGACAATTAAAGGAGACATTATCCAAGTTAGGTGTCATCAACATCTTTCACCCAACTTGAGGGGGAGTGTTAAGGGAAGTTGTGTTATACATGTTGAGTCGTGTAAATACATATTCACGTCATTTTGAGTCTTATGTCATCTTAGAAATAAATAATACTTATTAGGGGTAGATTAAGAAATTAAGTTAGATTGGGTATTTATAGGAGTCATTAGGGTTTAGTAAGTTAATGAGAAAAGGAGCAGGGCGGCTGCATCTACAGTGCCGATATCCTGGTTCTGGGCAAATTGGAGGAATGCCTCCAATCTGCAGTACTTTGTAAGTCTTTTCTATTTGATTAATAAAGTTTTTTTGCTAATAGTTAGCTACATCAATTCTTTGTTTTTTTATAGAATCCATGATAAATCCGATAAAGTTTTACGTGGGTTGTCAGAAGCCTAACACAACCCTCCTCCTTTATCCTTGCTTGGGACTCGCCATGTAAGAGTTATCCCTTACGTGGGCAGAGTTCACCATAATAAGTCAAATACCTTGTGTTTTTTAGCCTCTTCACTTCTTTGGAACAAGCAATACACTGATACTTATAGAATTATAGTTCATCATATAAATCACGTAGGTCTGCATAATATGCACTAATTATCCGATTTTTGTCTACATTTTTTAATGTTCTTTAAGATCTCATATTCTTTGGAACATTCTTTCTCTTGGAGTAGGCTTCTGATATACCCATCCAAATGTTTGTTGTCGAGTCTAAGTACATAAACGTTCTCCCAATTGAAGGGATCATAGATTGCAAAAGCCAAGAAGACACCAAAGCATTATCTCTTTTTCACTTGAAATAAGTTGAACTACCCTCATAAGGCATGATTGAGTACCTATAAGATAATTACATTGTCCTCTTGCTAAGACAACTGGTTTTATAGATCTGACCCATTTTAGGCAGTTGCTTCCATCTAATTTAAAGTTTGTTACCTGAAATGATTCTAACTTGTCCCTTCACTGACCTTTTGAACTTTGGTATGAGATTTCAACATTTTTAGCTTTGTGAGCTGTACTCCCCCTTCCTAAAACACTTCAATCAACGAGAAACACAACAAAAAGAAAACCACCTTTTTGTTTTCACACGCAATAACACACACCTACTTCACAACAACGTCGTCCTTGTTTGCAGCAACCTTCATACCTATGACAGCAATAACCTGTAATACTATAGAGTTCACAACCATAATGGCCTTTGCAGCAACACGAACATCAATCGCAAACAACAAAAAAAGAATTCTTTACCATAGAAACTCCACCATAATCACATATTTGCAGCAATAAGCAGCTCTGATACCTTTGAAAAATAGGTAATTTATTGATCCAAAATCGTTTACAGAGATAACACATGATTCTTTCTTAATAGGAGATCACCCATGGGGGCACACACCTCCCTTTCTTCTTAATCTCACATCACTCACTCTTAACCCTAATCTGATTACAAATATTTTGTTGGAAAACATGAGTAGCACAATGAAAAATCGAATATCACAAACGAGAAGAACAAGTGAAGAGAAAATGTTGAGATTGACGGAGAGGGTCAGGCCTTCCAATAGAGGCCGCCCTCCTCTCTCTTTTCTTAATCTTAGTCTCTTAACCCTAATACAAGAAGTCCAACCCTTATATAATAGGTTGTTAAACATAAAATGACAAAAATGCCCTTAATACTAGGGGAAATTACAATAATACCTAAATATTGAAAATTACAAAACTAACACTAAAAACAAATATTCATATTCTTCAACATATTTAACTAAAGATTATAACTTAAAGAACTAATATACCCTTACACTACTACATATTTAAAAAATAAAGAAGTAAAACAGATATAGGATATAAGGACACATCTGGACTGATCCATAGGTTTAGATGGTTCCAGTATCCTTTCAATAAAACTAAGACCAGCAGGGTCACAAGGTATTGCATAGTAGACAATCAATCATCAATATGCACAAAACTGTGGCATAGAAAAGATGTAAGGATAGATGTGTGCTTGTACAAGGGCGTATTCATAAAGAGACTGCTAGAGAAAAGAACAGTATGATCCTAATAACAAAAGAATAGAAAAAGGATATCTAGACGGGCAGAATTCAGCCAAATAGGCTCCATTTTGAAGATGAAGTTGGCCATTAGATATCAAAGAACAGCCAAGGAAACCCCAAAATATATGGAAACCATAAACGTCATCTTGTTAGCTTAAAGTGAAAGGCAGATATGACACAAAATAGATGAAAACAGTGACTATAAAAAGTATAGACCATGTACTGTGGCAAAAGGATTGGTTTTGGATGGGGCAGGGTTAAAAAGCACTTAGTGAACCCAGCTTTTAATGTTTCTGCAATAAGAAAAATGAATTGAACTCAGCTCCAGCATGCAATCACATGCATAAGAGATAACCTCAGCAACAAATTGCTTTGATTTATTTGAAAATTTCACAATCTACAAAGATAAAGAGACTTACAATGAAACGATGCACAAAAGTGGGCTTCTCTTGTCCAATTCTGTGAACTCTGTTAATTGCCTGAGCTTCTACTGCAGGATTTAGTAGTGGCTCTACAAGAATCACATGTTGTGCTTCTAAAAGATTAAGGCCATTTGCACCATGCTGAATCAATAGCAGCAGCACCTGTACCAACTGAGGTTTGCATTCTTCTTTAGATATCTGATTGTCCGTTGATTTATTGCTCTCTTTGAATTCCCTAAGAGCCGCATGTGATCTCCTACAAAAGTAAATAGTATACGACCATGAACCTGCTATTTCCAAATGTGCCCAAGTATATGCATTAACAAACTTTTGCAGCACAAATTCACAATAATATCCAAGAGTCCAATATATGGTTCTAAGTGTTGGGCAGTTAATCAATAATATGTGCAAAGAATGTTTGTGACAGAAATGAAGATATTGAGATGGATGTGTGGTCATACAAGGAAGGACCGTATATGTAATGAGGTTATCATAAATAAATTGGGAGTGGCACCAACTGATGATAAAATGGTGTGAAAAGACATGGCATCAAAAGAAAGCTCTAGTAAGGTGTGAGAAACTAAATGGTATGAAAAGACATCCAAATGAAGCTCCTGTAAGAAAGTGTGAGAAACTAGATGGTGAAAATGTTAAAAGAGGAAGAGGAGGACCATAAAAGTGTTGGGAGGAAATAATAAAGAATGATCTAGCTTATGTTGAGTTAACTATTAGCATGGCACAAGACCATGCTCCACAGAAACAAAGAATCCATGTAACCGATCTCATCTAGTATGAGAAAAAGCTTCGTTGTGGTTGTTGTACCCAAGAATCCAATATGCATCAGTTGGATGATCAACAACACCAGCAATCATGAAATTATGAAAGGAGCACCTTATAGTTTGTCTTGCAATCAAACAGATTACACACCTTCCACCTTTCATTCGAACAAAAGAAATACTGTTTGCACCTAGAGCATGCTCCAGTACGTCAAGAACATCATTCCAACTTGAAAAGACCAGAATCTTGGCCAGTGGATCAGTAGATAATATCCACATAACTTTCCTTATAACAGCTTCAATCTTCATATGTAGGAAATGTACCAAAAAGAAAACAACATTAGACTTAGATAAATTAATGTATGCATGTCATACAAATACATAATCACATAGATGAAAATATGTTCTATGATAAGGTTTACTGTTTGGCGTCCATCATCATTCCTAGCCAACGCACCAGTCAAAATCAGCACGTAACAGGAAGCAGAAACTACATTAAATTGGTTACTCTAGAAGCATCCCAAACTCAATAATGAAATGCAAAAGCATTAGGGTCTGCTACTTGTCACTGTTCTTTTGTTTTTAAGAAAAATGCTCAGGCTTCTCAGTGACAGCAGTGAATGAGCATTATGCTGAAAGAGGTTATTCGCTCTTAGCACCCCTTAAGCACTATATCTCCCCTCAAACTGATAATATCAACTAATAGTTTACTAGAGAGTGATTGGAGCCTTATATCTCTCTACAATATTTTTATTTTCATTTTTTTACCTAAGTTTCCGTTTGTTTTGCAATTATTTATTTTAATACCTACAAAAAAACTTTTAGGATTAATTATCAATGAAAGTACTATGATCCCATAACTAGCAGTCTTCTCGTGCTTGTTTCCTACACGACTTATATAAGATACTCGTCCGTATATTTTCTAAGAATTTACATCCACATTTATGAGATGCTCAGCCATTCAGAAATAACCGAGTTCGAACTGACCGGTTGAACTATTTTGACCGTCTCAACTCGGTTTTGCGCTCTTCCAAAACTAATTAATGCTTGTGTTTGTTTTCGCTCATTTTGCTTGAGATTCCCACGCCAATATCCATAGCTAGTGCACCCCTCGCCGTTTCATTATCGTTTCTTTTATATTTTCAAAACCCATATAAGTATAGTTAAGGAAAACAAAAAAAAATAACAGTCAAACATATTCCAAACTCGTGATATTACAAAAAGACCTTGGAATACCAAATAAACTTTAAGGCTAAGCTCAAACCCAAGCTTTAAGGCTAAACTCAAGCCATCCAAAATAATCAAACAAGCTTTAAGGCTAAGCTCATACCCTCCAAAACAATCAAATGCCAAGACCCTTAAATAACTCAAAATCCCAAACGTGATTATATGATTTCAAGAATAAGATAATCTACTAAGATGATCAAAATATGTTTTAAATATATACAAAAATATTTATAATCAACTTAATATTTTTCAAGAATCTTTTCAACATAAAAGGTTTGTATCAAAAAACAAGAATCCCTTTAATCTAATCTTTATCACTTGCACAAAATGCTTAAAATATATCAAATGAATAGTCAATACTCAAGGCAAAACTCTTTTTATGCATAATTTTTAAAAACTTGTATCAAGCACAAGGTTATCAAAATAACAATAAGTTCATTTTCAACCTTCACTCATCTCCAACCAATAGCCAACAACATGAAGCACCTCCTTAATCACAAAGCTCTTCAACAAAAGGCCAATAAATAGAACATATAGCCACAATACAATTATTTTAATCACATGAAAATGCAACTTCAAATTTATCAAGATCACAAATTATCAAGGTTCCCAACAAAGGTTGTGATATTTTTTTACGTTTTTCAAAAAAAAATATTTATGTTTGTTTTTTGTGTTATTTATGTTTTTTTTAATGACAATATATAAAGTTATGAAGTGCGTGGATATGATTTTTATTGTATTCATGAAGTGGGAGACAATCTATTTGAGTGTTAAGTAAAGATTGGGATTTACGAAGTGCTTTAATTTTCAAGTTTTTTATTAAATTGAAGTGCTCAATTGAGATACCAAGAAGGGGTGTTACGGACTCCCAATCTCGGTCTGATAATCCGACATGACAATGGGGTACACCACTTGAGAGAAATAGATTGAAGATAAAATGTTTGTTTTGTGAGAAGATGGTTAGTGATTAAATTTTATGATTGCAACATCACCTAGCAGGGACTAGAAAAGAAGTTGCTCTTTGCACGAATAGAGTTAGGAAATTGCCAAAAGTCATTAAATGACAATGTCTATAGTTGATTCAAAGCATACTTTAGAGGAGACAATAGAAGGATGATTTAGAGATGTTTGAGGAAGAGAATGATGTTGTTGGATTGGGTGATAGTATTCCTTCTGATGGTAGAACATAAGTTAGTAGTTCTCGACCACCAACCAGGAGAAAGAGAGTTGTTGAAGAGGTTATAAGTGAAAGTGGTAGAAGAGGAAGAGTTTACTCTGTTATATAATCATTTTCCCCTCCTAGCACTATAAATGGTAGTCAACCTAAAATTCGTACTGCTATGGACTTAGAGCAATTGCATGAGCAGGCAAACCTTGCAGAGAGCAGAAGGTTTTATGATGCATGTATTCCATTTAATGTAGCAAACGGTTTTCATTTTCAAGTAATAGCAGATGCAATTGTTAACATTGGTTATTGCTAATATTGGTCCATGGTATAAGATGTTTTCTTATCAAAAGTTAAGAGGAAAACTATTAAATAAGATTATTCTTCAAGTTCAGGAGTATTGTTTCACTTTGAGAGTCATGAAAGGAGACAGCGCCAATGCTCTCTCTCTCTCTCTCTTCTCTTTGCCTCTCACCAACATCGCCAACACTCCATCATTAGGAAGGGAGTACCGGAGTTCGAGTTCACTCGGACGAGCGTTTGCATCTTCAGGCCATCGCCTC
This sequence comes from Brasenia schreberi, assembly GCA_036023115.1. Classification (NCBI taxonomy): domain Eukaryota; kingdom Viridiplantae; phylum Streptophyta; class Magnoliopsida; order Nymphaeales; family Cabombaceae; genus Brasenia; species Brasenia schreberi. Next base: position 3,244,598 of record JAYKKT010000048.1, read on the forward strand.
CACCTCTTAGGTGCAAACACGTGTCGCCACCATAGTCATTACAAATCACCGCCAGAAGGTTGCCGAGTATCTCTCAAGCATTGCCAGCAACCGGAGGAATGTCATTTCCTAACGACTCCTTGGTAATCCATCCCTTCTCTCTCCCTAGTCGATCGATTTGCATAACTTGGGTTCTTGCTCTAAGTTTGTGAGTCTACTAGGGGAGCCCCAACAGTTCACAACTTCAATCTTGTCATTGTATTCTCGAAGATTTGTTTGCATCTTTCCTAAATAAGCTTACAACCGTTGGTTGTCATGTTTCCAGATATTCACTTAACGGAAGGGGCTTTTTGCCCTCACCCATTTATACTCCCTTGCAATCAGAGGATGCCTGTAGAGGTCGAATTTAGGAGCAGGGAGAAAGTTGCAGAGGAAATCAGAGGGCTTGCGGAATCTCTAGCACATCTCGTTAATGAGGTGGTCCACATCTGCTTTCACCCTGGGATCACGGTAAACGTTGTCGATGTTGTTAGAGATTGATAATTAATAATCGTTATGGGTCTTAGTGTAGCTCGTTATGGGTCTTAGTGTAGCTTATGTCCATTTAGTAGTACTTAAGTATGATTAGGAGCAGTTTAGTCATTTAAGTTAGATAATAGATTAGGGTTAAGTCCTTAGATGAAAAAGAGGATGTGCAACAGCCAAAGGAGGTGATGATTTTCAACCTTTTGGGCAGATTGGAGGAATGCCTTAAATCTGCCAAAATCTGTAAGTTTTTTAATACTTTCATTCAATAATATGATTTTGTAATATGGTATCAGAGCCTATAAGGTTGTTAAATCTGTATTTTGTGTGAAAAGAATCAGTTTCTATCTTGTAAAAAGTGAGAATCAGTTCTAGGAAGAAATCAGACTGAAACAGTCTTGAAAAAGTGTGTAAATCAAGACAAGAAAGTGTAATCATAATCGTTGCCGGTCTTAGAATCACCACGAGAAGTATAATCATAATCGTTGTCACCATCATCTTCTAATTTTGATTCTTCTTGTTCATTGTCTTCATCGTCTCCATCTCTAGAAGTTGTGAACTTTGATCTTGCAGCAGTAGGTTTCTTCCACACTTGATCTTCATGTCTGTCTCCATCACTCGGTCGTTTGGTGTCACATTTTAAGCAAACATTGCTTCTACTTTCTATTGAAGTTGCACTGAGGACAAGGCCAATCTCAAAGCCTCGTTTTGAAATTTTCAATTTCCCCATCCAACTCTTGCTTGAGTCGTTTCTCCTCACATCGTTTGCAGGAAATATTCCGAGAAAAGTTCATGAAATTACACTACGCGAATGGAGTAGCCATAGTGAAGTTGTGGTTGATGAATTCAGAATATTTTCAGCATTAAACCTCATCTCATTCTTTGGAAATTGATGTATTAAAGATTGGATTTTTATTCTGTTTGTGAGAAGTTTGTTTGTTTGTTCCTTTATAAATGGTTGGCAAAGGAAAAGGGGTTGAGAGTCCTTTTAACACATCTGAACATCCTTTTTCAGATTACAACAACGAAGTTAGATGGCAGAAACTACTTGGAGTGGTTTAGGTCTGTGAAACTATAGCAAGTGAGAGATGGGCTCACCTAATGGGTCAAATACCGAGCCCATATACACATGATGCACAATATTCTGTTTGGAGAAGAGAATATGCATTAATATCATCTTGGTTACTTCAGTCTATGATACCATCAATTGCAAAAACTTTTATATTTCTTAAATCTGCTCATGAAATTTGGTGTGGAGTCTCTGAAGCTTATTCAAGAAAAAAGAATGTTGCAAATGAGTACGAGATACTGGAAAAGATCAGAAAATGTAAACAAAGAACTCGTTCTATCAGTGAGTAATATGCAGATCTTCGAGGACTTTGGGATGAACTTCTTTATTATACTAATATAAAGTGTTCTTGTTACACCGAAATAAATGCGAAAATTGAAAAGAAAATATTTGACTTATTATCGGGTGTAAATTCAGAATTTGAGTCAATAAAACTCAATATCTTGGGCAGAGAAGAACTTCATTCACGGGGCACAGTATACTCATTATTAATTAGGGAAAAATATCGCAGAAATCTTAAGAAGGACAACATCTCTGTCATAAACATGCACTTCAAACAAGGAGGGAAAACTCACATTATCGTTGAAGAGGTGGACAACAAAGTCATTGACATGGACTTGGTAGGTTTCATTCTGATGAGAAGGATAAACTTGTATGTCCTCATTGTGACAAATCAAGGCATTCTAAAGAAAATTGTTGGGAATTATATGGTAAACCTGATTTTTCTAGAAATCGAGACTACTCTACTGTTCCTGCAGAAAATCCAACTCCCAGTACAAATAGCATTCAAGAGATCATTAAAATGATAGAGGGCCTAGAAACAAAATTATCCTAACACTCTTAACCATCTTCTTCTCAGGCTACAGTAGCACAGGTGACTCATACTGTGAAGGGTAACAACTTCTCTCTCTCTAATTCAAAAACTTAGATAATTGATTGAGGTGCTACAGATCACATGGTAGGAGAGTAATCATATTTTTTCAGAGTACAGACTTCTTCAAAAACGGGAGCCGATTAAGTTAGCAGATGGTTCATATTCTTATATGATTGGAAAGGGAAGTGTATCCACATGTTTTTCAGACTTAAAATCAGCCTATCATGTTCCCAGTTTTCCTATAAATCTACTTTCAGTCAATTCATTGACTCGTACTATGAACTGTAGTGTAACTTTTAATCCTACTGGATGTGTGTTTCAAGATTTAAAATAGGGAAATCTTTGGTCATGGTAGCCTACAAAGGGGCTTATACATCTTTGAGGACCACTTTCAGCATACAACTTCTTATAGTGCTTCAGTTGCAGTTGTTCAGGATGCAGAAATTCATCTTTTGCATTATTGTCTTCGTCATTTGCCTATGTCAAAGCTCCAATATGTGGTACCTCATTTTAGAGTAAGTCAAATAAACCTCATTTTGAATGTGAAGTATGTCAACTTGGGAAACACCAAAGAGCCCATTATCCTTTAAGTGACTCTAGGCGATATCAACCTTTTGAGCTCCTTCATTCTGATATCTGGGGTCCCAGTCCAGTTACTTCATTGTTTGGTCATAAGTATTTTGTCTCCTTTATTGATGATTGTGCACGTCTTACAATTATTTATTTAATGAAATCAAAATCAAAAGTTCCTACTATCTTTCCAATTGTACATAAATTCATTCTCACCCAATTAAATACTTCCGTGAAAATTCTTCGTTCAGATAATGGGGGAGAATACATTAGCAAACATTTACAAGAATATCTACACACATGATATTATTCATCAGACTTCTTATTCTTATACACCTCATCAAAATGGCATTGCTAAAAGGAAAAATCATCATATTCTGAAGGTAGCTAAAACTCTCTTACTCCAAAATAATGTACCTAAATTCTATTGAGGAGAATTTATTACCGCTGTCCACCTAATAAATCGGATCCCTAGTAGTGCACTCAAGGGTGAAAGTCCAATGAAATGTCTCGATGAAGAATCAAAACCCTTTCATATAATTTGTCGTATCTTTTATTGTACCTGTTTTGTTCATGTTCATCTACCTAATCGTGATAAACTTGATCCTACGGTGGAAGAGGGCCTAGAAATTCCTATTGCCATTAGCAAAGGTAAACGTACTTGTGCACGGTATCTTATCTCTGATTGTGTCGAATATGCTAATACTTCTGAGAATTATCGAAATTTTGTTATGAATGTTGAGAAACACAAGATTTCTACGAAGTTTAAAGAAGCAAACAAGTGTCTTTTATGGAAAGTTGCAATAGAAGAGGAACTGGATGCCCTTGTGAAAAATAATACTTGGATCATCACAAAACTACCTCCTGACAAGAATATTATAGGATGCCAATGGGTATTCACTATTAAATATAAGGTAGATGGAACCATTAAAAGATATAAAGCAAGATTAGTTGCTAAAGGGTATAGGCAATCATATGGTATTGACTACACTGAAACCTTCGAAATTTGTGGCTAAACTTACTTCTATAAGAATACTTCTTAGTATGGCAGCGAACTTGGGATAGGATCCATGGCAGCTAGATGTGAAAAATGCCTTCTTACAAGGAGACTTGAATGAAAAAGTATATATGAAACTACCTCCAGGAATGAATATCAAAGCTTCTGATGATAAAGTGTACAAACTAAATAAAGCTATTTATGGGCTGAAACAGTCACCAAGAGCTTAGTTTGAGAAATTCAGTAAGACAGTGTGCAATCTGGGGTACCAAAGGAGTCTCAATGATCATACTATTTTTTTAAGAAAGGTACAAAATTATCTATTATTGGTGTCTATGTTAATGACATCATTGTTACAGGGGATGACGAGGATGACATTGAAGAAATATCAAGGTTAAAAAAGAATCTTCATAGATTATTTGACCTCAAAGACTTTGGCCGACTCCACTATTTTTTGGGCATACAGGTGTTATATTCCACCCAAGGTATATTCCTAACTCAAAGAAAATATACCTTGGATCCCCTTAAGAAACAAACATGCTAGATTGTAAACTAAGTGACACTTCTATGGAAGTAAATCAGAAATTGTTCATTGGTGATAGTGAAGAGTTTAGAGACATTCACAAATATCAGACTTTGGTAAGCAAGCTTATATACTTGACAATTACTCATCCAAATATTACTTATGCAGTGGGCATTCTGAGCAGATTTATGCATTCTCCTACCAAGAATCATATGGATGCAGTGTATAGAATTCTTCGATATCTCAAATCAACATCTGGCATGGATCTACTTTATTCTAAATCTTACAAATTCAACATTTAACTTTATTCTGATGCAGACTGAATTGGATCTAAAGATGGCCGCAAATCAACTACAGGTTATGTTACACTACTTAAGAATATTATATAGTGAAAAAGTAAAAAATAGACAGTTGTTGCCAGATCTCCAGCTGAAGCAGAATACAACGCGATAGCTCAAGCTATGTGTGAAGGAAAATGGGTATCTTCATTAATCAGTGAACTTGGATTTATACCACTATATTGTGACAGGCTGACAGCAGTGCAGCAATTCAAATGGCTTCCAATCCTATATATCATGAAAGAACCAAACATATAGAAATTGATTATCACTTCATAAGAGAGAAGATAACTAATCAAGAATTCAAATTGGAGTATGTTAAATCAGCAAAACAGAGGGTTGATTTTTTTACTAAAGCTACTGCTACCACACAACTCAAGGACACATTATCCAAGTTGGGTGTTCTCAATATCTTTCACCCAATTTGACGGGGAGTGTTAGAGATTGATAATTAATAATCGTTATGGGTCTTAGTGTAGTTCGTTAAGGGTCTTAGTGTAGCTTATGTCTATTTAGTAGTACTTAAGTATGATTAGGGGCAGTTTAGTCATTTAAGTTAGATAATAGATTAGGGTTAAGTCCTTAGATGAGAAAGAGGATGTGCAACAACCAAAGGAGGTGATGATTTTCAACCTTTTGGGACAGATTGGAGGAATGCCTCGAATCTGCCAAAATCCGTAAGTTTTTCAATACTTTCATTCAATAATATGATTTTATAACAGATGTAAGGAAACATGTCGATGGAGATTTCTTCATGCCTGAGACTACTACACCAGTTTGGCTGAGCTAGCCCTTCCAGCAGCACCTTCCCAACATCACCAACAGTCGTCGCCATTGTCATGAACCAGCCACCGCCTCGCCGTCCTTGTCCAATTGGCCTCCCGATTAGACTCTGATACCATGTAAAAAAATGAATTCAACTGAAATTTTATTGAGTGAACCTCTCAAAAGATAGGGTTTTTCACAAAGTCATACCATTGACCTTAAATATCTTAGATAGCAGTAAAGTGGTGCTTGTATACAAGTATAAGCTGGTATTCAACGGCCAAAAGACTGGCCGTTGGACACCATCTAGCTGTTACATTTATCCCCATAGGTACAAATCTAGCCATTGGGAATCTTGCCTGCTTGCTGATCATTGAGACTTCTCCTATCTTGGTTGACCGTTTAGTCTTCTCCTTTCTATTGACGACATCCCTTCTCTTGACATGGCTGAGTCTTCGTACCTCATTCTTAATAAATAGTAGGCTTACAAAGGAGATGCCTTAGAAGTTTTATTTAGAAATCATACTATGGGTTTCCTTTTTCTCATGGGAACGACTTGTGATCGGAATCTCTGTTTTGATAATCTTCAAAAAGAGAGTGTGATGTTAATGAATTGTTCTCCCTTGCATAAGCAGGAGTTAGGAGTTAGAGAATAGAGATAGTGAATCAGTTTTTCGGGGATGGACAACACGTCTCTAGGCAGCAGCCTTTAAGGTGCATGGGACTGCATAGTGATGAGTAGTGACATACAAAAAGAAATATGGGCATAGAGTAATTTCTTTTATTACCTTAGGAAGATCCGAGAAGTACATAGTCATTTTGGTACCTTAGGGAAGATGTTTGATGGGGTGAAAGATCCTTGATTGATCTGCTGAAGAGTCGATATATTCATTTGCTTTTTTGGCATAGAACTACTTATTTCAGATATAGGGTGGAATTTGTTGAGTTTATATAGCCCTATAATTCCATCTGAATGTACTTATTAAATTTATTAATGGAACTTATTTAAGAAATGGAAAAGAATGAAGGACTGATTGATGTGTGATATTTTACTATCATAGGTAACAAATAATCAACCAAAAGATTTAGCAGCAACCAGGAAGCACCTTTGTTCCATAAGACCCCTGGACATGCAATTTGTCATAAGCTTGGTTCTGGTCATCATCTACATAGGCAATATTCTCATAGTCTGTGTGCTCCCTGCATTTTGGGCACATGACCCATTTCCTTTGAGATCTTCCTTGAAGAATTAGTGCATGTTCAGTCATTGCAATCAAACCTGCAAACGAGAAAATAACTCTACGTGATCAATGTACCAGAAAGGACAATGATTAAGAAATAATAATTCATGGCAAGTATGATGGCAACCTATAATCCATAGTTATGAAAGAAATTTAGGAGCAAGTCCAAGCAAACATAATTATCCTCCACACATTAAACCTTAAAAAATAATTCATCTGAGGTGTCTCACAATAAAGCATAGGTCTCATCTAATGAAGACATAGGAGAGGTGCTTTACTTACATTGGCAACAAGTGATGTGTCCACATTGAAATACCATCTTCTGGTCACTAAGTTTCTCACGACAAACTGGGCAAGTCTCATCATCAACTTTCTCCCTAGCAGCCACTTCTTCCATTTTTATTTGAAGACCTGCTGATGAAATTCCTAGATGCTCCACCAAGAGAGGATCAGAGCCATCTAGTTTCTTCATCTGCTTAGCAACTATTAATCCCTGAGAGCTTCAAGTTTCAACGTCAGTTACATTCAATAGTAAGTGGCAACTATACAGCAAAATGTCATGGTTTTCTAAAGAAATTATGTAGGAATGGATACTGAAATAGAAAAAAAGGGTACAAGGTGATTAGAGACACTAAATCAGTCAACTGTTTTAAACTATGAATGAAAAAGAACAATGAACCATAATGTGCGATATAAATCAAAAGATACCCCAGCAGAGATGAAAAGAAAATTACATAATAGACAAGAATCAGTTAAACTCAGATGGAAGCAAAGAACAAAAATTGCAATATGAATCTCATGGCAGAAAAAAGGCATTTTTGTCGTCTTAGATGGCAAGCATCCCTAAACTGAAAACCTTTGTTACCCCTTAACATTAAGCTTCACCAATCCTTCCCAGACGATAGGTGCGGTGAGCTAGGTGCTGCAACATGATGACATCCTAGGCGACCAATAATCTTAGAAGTATTCTCATCCAAGCATGCTTCCTTTCAGTTTCCTCTAGGACCCAGTGTATTAGTGTCCAGAGGTACCTGATGTAACCCTCCTCTATCTAGACCTGGGTTTAACTGGTAAGGATGAACTCTCATTAACTGGTAGCATGGTATTAAACCAAAGTTTTAATGCTCCTTTGCAAATTACATGTTACGTTTGACCATACAGGTGTGCTTTATATAGTATTTAGATAGTCCCTGATGTTGTACTATGGGAGTTCTTAAGTTGCTCAAGAGGCAAGTGGATTTGCTTAATAGTTAGAGAACTTTATGTATACAGGAAAAGGAAAAGTTCAAACAAAAAACAGTAGCCCTTACTGCTATCTGACTTGTAAAATTATATATAAATGGTTCTCAAAACAAAATTAAATAATAGACGTTCATGCTAAGAATACAAAATAATAATAAAAAAGCGTCTTAAAAAGATCGTGGCAGTTTTTTCTGAGATCTATATATTCCCGTTTTATGCTGACCTCCTAAAATCAATTATCATAATATTTCCCAAATACCACACTAAGGAGTATGATTTGTTTATTACGTTCAAATCCAGTTTCCTAGGTAGTTACCCAACTTGGGACCATGCAACTGCTACAAAACTGTAGCTTAAACCTAAGCACATCCAAGCAGTGAGGCCCACTTTATCTAGATCCAGGTCTGAAGTCATGTTGGACGTGTTTATTCCAAACTCTGACCTCAATGAGAAGCGTTTGACCAAAATCAATACAAGAATTAGATGCATTTAACGCACTCCAAACCCTTCTATTTCTTCATCTTGGTGCTTATGCCTCTTAATCTTTATCTGGACCACTTTTAATACATAGATCCCATAGATCAGTTGGTGGTGCTCTGTTGCAAACACAACCCATGGAAACAGCTAGTCAATAAAATTTCAAGTGACGGTGTACCCACAGGAGGACAACTTTGCACTATGGAGGAACAGGTTTCTGGTAGCTCTGTTATCCACCTGGATAAGTAATAAGTATGACCAAATATTTTTTCTCCTCCTTATAAAGATATTTATTCAGAATTCAATTCTTATAAGACCAATCCTTGTTATGCAGTGAAGTTCCATGTTCCTAATCATTTTCTTGAATAGCGCACCTGCCAGACCACTGAACCCACTATTAGCCTCCTTAAAGTTTTTCCTCCTTCCAGTCTTGGGTAATCGAACAAGAACCACTAATATTCCTCCACTATAAGTACCCAAGAACAGCTATACCTAATCCTTCTTTATCTCCAAAATAAGAAAACAAAACATGGATAATCTTGCTGGACAAGCTGTATCATTTGTCATCCTTAATGCAATATATATATATGTGTGTGTGTGTGTGTGTGTGTGTGTATAAAATAAACGTGAGGATTAATGATCCATCGGATGGACACGTGAAAGGTTTACAGTAAGGTGATAAGGAAGAAACCGGCACCAGGAGGTCCAACACCTCAGGTCAGGCAAGTTAAATACCAACTGATTCTATCTTTATGCAGAATAGAAGACATCAACGGAGAACCATTTAAAACTTTATCCCTTCAAAGAAAGCTTAAGCTTTTCATCTACTGGACACCACAATAATAGGAACAAAACAGGCTTCTGTCTTGCAAGTCACTCTTGTGTTTGTGGATCTGCCACTCTCGCACAATATTTGCTCAACAGGCTTTCAAATTACACCTATCGGGTGACAACTATATAAGTTAACTTGACATAAAACCACATTGGAGAACGAGCAAAGTGGTAAAATGGAATTATTAGCTGTTTGTCGAGTGTACATGACTTCAAAATGAAGTCATTTAATCTCAACTCTGTTCATGTTATATCCTTAATGGTGTGGTTTCGTCAGCAGTTGAGGTTGTTTGCTACAAATTTGTCATGGATCATGATAACTACTAATGGCAGTTACTGCATTTTTCAGTTTCCCTGGTAATTTGGTTCTTGTGCTTTTGTGATATCTTGCCACCAACTTGCAAGAAAGTTTTATTTCCTACAAACTGATCATACTAGGATTGTCATTCTAATCCCATTTTTCGAAGAGATCATCAATTGTTCAGAAAGGAAAATATATTTTCATAAGCAAGCATATAGAGACACGTGATTCATTTCATGATACATATGAGATGATGCAAATAAATCATGAACCAGACCTAATGTACAAATCATGCTTTAAGAAGTCAGTTTTCCTGTATTTGATTTTTCTTATCATATTTTTCTCTTTTCTAAGGCATGGGATCTTGTAGGACTCATTGAAGGATAAGGACAACAATCCTCCTTTTTTAAATGGCATAAGCAGTAAATATTAGAAGAAATAAGTCCCTCAGTAGAAAATTGTTATAAATTTGAATTTTCTCAAAGGGATTTCTTGTACTGAAAATAATTCTTCTAGTTGGATTGCTTGCGTTACTATTATTGCAGAAGTGGCAGCCAAATGTATGGTGTTGGATATGCCCAGTCAGCACTCATTGTCATGCGCAAAATCAATATTCATTGGATGAAATATGGAAACACTAGCCCCATGGCGCACCATCTTTTTATGCCCATATGATGTTGGTCATTATGTTCTATGTTGATTACTTAAGTTCTTTCCTATCCATTTCCTCCTCTACCAAACCATTTGACATCTAGCCCCCATATTCCTCATTATGCTGAAGCAATTCTTGAGTAAAATGTTACTAACCACTCAGAAACATATGGACCTTTTTTTCCTTCCATACAGATAAGGTCAACCTCTTATTCACAAGCTTAAACATTGTTCTTTTCATTACTTAAGCAGCTTCTGCTATCCCAGATAGGCAATCCTCCCTTACAAGACAATTATATTAAAGGCTTCAGACAATAATGTGCTTAATTAAAGAAACAAGTAGATGTGGTTCTCATGAGCTTTGCCATAACCCACACCAAAATGCTTGAATTAGGAAAATTACTTGTATCCCTACAAGTTTCATACAATTAATACCCCCCTTAAAACAAATTCCCAGAAGAAAGATTAAAAAGAACATAAGCACACAGCAAAAGCGGTGCAAGATGGCCATGGTGAGGAATGTCTATATTAATACTAATTGCACACAAGTAGAAGAATAACTGTAAAAGATCACCTTCAGATAACGGAGCTGCCCTTTAATACGAGCTAACATTGATAATGCCATGAATTTTTCACTTGAAAAGTGCATGTTAGATGAAATTAGCTCTTCCTGACTTAGTGCATCAACAGCAGAAGCTTCATCCTGTGTCGCTCTTAATCGTATGCGTGAAGTTGCCATTTTCATCTCATCATGTGCCCGTAGAGTTTGAGCTTGCGCAGTTGACAAGGATCTTGCAAGAGAAAACTCTTTTCGCATTCCCTTATAATTTAAAGAAGAAACAAGTACAAGAAGATAGGTTGGTATCCCATTAAAAAGAAGAGAACATCGAAAAAAGCACTCATCTCCAAAGCATTCGACTGATTTCAAACATGAGAATCTTCAATTTGTGTATTTTTGCCCTGCTGTCCAGCACATTGAGCCATATATACACAAAGAAAGCGTGGAACTAATTTCCAATCAAGGAAACAGATTCCAAGGGACAGAGACACCACAGAACAGAGTGACAATATTTAACAGTAAATCTGTTAAAATGTATATTGGGTGGGCCAGCAGAGCCACAACGGCTAGTAACCGTTCGAGGCTGGCAGCCTCCCCCCCTCTTCACTCCACTTCTCTTCTCTTCTCTTCACTTCTTTTTTCTCCTCTTCCACACCTTATGTACTCTATAAATACGGCTTTCATGTAAAATATTTTCTCAAGCCTTTTGTGGCTAAATAATTTTTTTTAATATATCGTACTTTGTTGTATACGCTTTATTATAGCCTTTTTCTAAGGCTTTTGTGAGTGATATTTTGAGATGATATTCATCAACCTTCTGCTGTCATATTGAAGTATCGTCTTCATTACATGGTACAAGAGTCATTTTGCGATCGTGATAATATTATTTATCACCTCAAGAAGCGTGCCGATCGTTTTTTGTAAGTTTACTTCTTTAGTTTCTTTTTATCCTTGAAATATGAATGATAAAGGAGGATTTAACTTTCGTTTAATATCCTCGAACTACAAAACATGGGCCCAATCTATAAAAAATTATATATATTCAAAAAGTTATGGAACCATGTAAGTGGTTTGAAGGTAGAACGCTCTATTAATATCACACTCGAACAAAAACAGAAATATGAAGGAGGTCATACCAGTGTTATCTGTATCGTGGGCCACCACGATACGATACACCTAGGTGTATCGATTTTAACAACTTATTGCACCGTATCGTGCGATACGGGTTGTATCACACCGTATCGCCCGTATCGTACGCCCTGGGACCCTTATAAAGGGTCCCCGACCGACCGAAACCCGCGATTTTTCGCGGGTTTCCTCTCTCCTCTTAGGTTCCTTTTATTGCATTCATGAAGTGGGAGACACTCGATTTGAGTGTTATTTGAAGATTGGGGGATTTACGAAGTGCTTTTATTTTCAGGTTTTTATTTGAATTAAAGTACTCCATTGAGATGACAGGAAGGGGTGGTAGAGACCAGTGTTGTCCGTATCACACCGTATCGTACGATACGGGCCCCCGTATCGTAGGTGCGGGCGTATCGCACCGTATCGTGCGATACGGCCCGTATCGCACGATACGGTGCGTATCGCCCGTATCGTACGATACGGTGCGATACGCCCTGGGACCCTTATAAAGGGTCCCGGCCCGAGAGAAACCCGCGATTTTTCGCGGGTTTCCTCTCTCCTTTTGGGTTCTTCAAGTTCCCTAAGAGTCGGTTTTCGCCTCCTTGGTGTTCAAAGCTCTAAAATCGTGCCCTACGGTGTCCGTCCAAGCCTCCAAACTCGGATTTAGGTATATTTTTAATGTTTTTTTCCTTTTTTTCCTTTATATTTATTGTTTTTTGTGTTATTTCGGGTTTTTTTTTTAATGACAAAATATGAAGTTATTAAGTGTGTGTATACGATTTTTATTGCATTCATGAAGTGGGAGACACTCGATTTGAGTGTTATTTGAAGATTGGGGGATTTACGAAGTGCTTTTATTTTCAGGTTTTTGTTTGAATTAAAGTACTCCATTGAGATGGCAGGAAAGGGTGGTAGAGACTCTCATTCAAAGTCTGATGATCCGGCATGGCAGTGGGGTATACCAGTTGAGGGTTCAAGGTTAAAAATCAGATGTTTATTTTATGAAAAGGTGGTTAGTGGTGGAATTTCAAGGTTGAAACACCACCTAGCACGAACCAGGAAAGAAGTTGCTCCATGCACAGGCAGAGTTAGAAGTGTGCCAGAAGGTATTAAATGGCAATGCTTGCAGATGATTGAGAGCATACAGGAAAGGAGATAACAAAAGGATGATTTCTAGATGTGTGAAGAAGCTGATGATGCTACTGCCACTGGAGTTGGATTCACTGATAGTTTGCCTTCAGATGCTAGAACAGATATTGGTAGTAGCAGTTCGCGAGCACCTAGCAGAGGAAAGAGGGTTGCATCTGAAGACTTTGGAGGTGGCAGAAGAGGAAGTTCAGGAAGGAGTAGAGGAAGAGCTTCTTCTTCTAGCATACATTCGTTCTTTCCTCCTTCCACTACACCTGGTGCTCAGCCAGGAATTCGTGCTGTTATGGCTTCAGAACAACTGCACGATCAAGCAGACCTTGCAGTGGGCAGATGGTTTTATGATGCATGCATTCCATTTAATGCAGCAAACAGTTTTCATTTTCAAGCAATGGCAGATGCAATTGCTAACATTGGTCCAGGATACAGGATGCCCTCTTATCAGAAGTTGAGAGGGAAGATATTAGATCAGACCGTGATTGAAGTGCAGCAATACTGTTCGACTTTGAGACAATCGTTGAAGGAAACAGGATGCACTATCATGGCAGATAGATGGACCGATAGGCGAGGAAGGACATTGCTAAACTTTCTTGTATATTGTCCTAAAGGACTCATGTTTTTGAGATCTCTAGATATGTCAGAGGAGAGGCACACTGCAGAGATCCTACGAGAGGAATTTGATAAGGTTATACAAGAGGTTGGGCTAGAAAATGTAGTCCAATTGATTACAGATAATGCAGCTAACTACAAAGCAGCCGGAAAGGAGTTAGCTGATATTTATGGGACTTTCTACTGGACACCATGTGCAGCCCATTGTTTAGATCTCATCCTCGAGGACATCGGTGAGATGGATGAAATAAAGGCAGCAACTGAGTGTTGCCAAGATATTACAAAATTTATTTACAACCATGCATTTGTTTTACGTATGATGAGGAGATACACAGAAGGTGCAGAGCTTCTTCGCACAACTGCAACTCAGTTCACAACAAACTTCTTATCTGTACAGAGTATTGTAAGACAGAAGCAAGCTTTAAAGAGAATGTTCTCCTCATATGAGTGGCAACAATTTGCAGAGTTGCCACAAAACAGAAGGAACAGAAAGTTAAATGAGATTGCAGAAACGGTTTTTAGAAGTTCATTTTGGAATGCATGTATCAGATTATTGAAAATTACTTGTCCTTTAGTGAAAGTTTTGAGATTGGCTGACAGCGAGGAGAAACCATCTATGGGCTACCTTTATGAATCCATGGACAGGGCAAAAGAAGCAATCAGAAATAACTTTAATGGAAAAAAAAGAGATTATGTGCCCGTGTGGAAAATAATTGATAGTAGATGGAATAAACAATTGCATCAGCCTATTCATGCAGCAGCCTACTATCTAAACCCATCATTGAGGTACTCAGCAACCTTCAAAAGGGACGGTGAGGTTAATCGAGGAATCATTGAATGCATCGACAGATTAGTCCCTGATGAGAGCATAGTAGATGCGATACATCGAGAGATGGAGATATATGATAATGCTCTTCACTTGATGGGTTTGCCTGTTGCAATTCGCAACCGCTCTACGATGCGTCCAAGTATATTGTTTATTTTCATATTTAAGTTGCATCTTACATTACTGTGGATTATTATGTCTCTAATGTTTATATTTTTTTTACAGATGTTTGGTGGAACAGGTTTGGAAGTGATTGTCCAAACCTTAGAGATTTTGCAGTAAGAGTCTTAAGCCAAACCTGTAGTGCAACAGGTTGTGAAAGAAATTGGAGTGTTTTTGAACACATCCATACAAAAAAGCGCAACAGGTTGGAACACAAAAGGCTTAATGATTTGGTTTATATTCGTTGTAACATGCACCTTCGTGAAAGGTAATGTTGTATTACTTTCAAATTTTCAATTCGATATTATTTAACTTCAGTTTTCAATTGTTAATATTACTTACTAATTGTTTATCTTTGTTTGTGTCGTAGGCAATTAAAAAAAGTAAATAGAGAAGAAAGTCAGTTCGATCCAATAAGTTTGGATAATTTTGATATATTAGAAGATTGGGTTATGGAAGACACTGAAGAAAATGCCCTCCTAATAGAAGAAGACGTTGCCTGGATTAATTTGGAAGGAGCGCAATAACATTATGGAGATGAAGAATTTGATTTTGAAGAAGAAGGTGTGGGTGTGAATGATGATGATGAGGATCTGCAACAAGGAGAAGATGAAGATTATTTAGTTGATGATCCTGATTACAATTTGTAAAATGTAACATTATATGTAACTGTAGTGTACTGTAAAGTGTAAACTATGTCTGTATTTTATTTTTTGGATTCAAAATATATAAATTTGGATGCAATTGTTCAATGTTGAATGCTCAATCTGTACTAAACTTACATTATATGAATTTAAAGCAATTATCAGATTTTTCCTGATTTTTTTCGATTTTTTACTATTTTTTATTAATTTTTAATTATTTTTATATTATTTTAATATTAAAGTACGATACGATACGATACGATACGATACGATACGCCCGTATCGTGAAGCCCAACGATACACGATACGATACGCGTCAGACAACACTGGTAGAGACTCTCATTCAAAGTCTAATGATCTGGTATGGCAGTGGGGTATACCAGTTGAGGGTTCAAGGTTAAAAATCATATCTTATTTTGTGAAAAGGTGGTTAGTGGTGGAATTTCAAGGTTGAAACACCACCTAGCAGGAACCAAGAAAAAAGTTGCTCCATGCACAGGCAGAGTTAGAAGTTAGCCAGAAGATATTAAATGGCAATGCCTGCAGATGATTGAGAGCATAAAAGAATGGAGACAACAAAAGGATGATTTTCAAATGTATGAAGAAGCTGATCATGCTACTGCTACTGGATTTGGATTCACTGATAGTTTGCCTTTAGATGCTAGAACAGAGATTGGTAGTAGCAGTTCACGAGCACCTACTAGAGGAAAGAAGGTTGCAGCTGAAGACTTTGGAGGTGGCAGAAGAAGAAGTTCAGGAAGGAGTAAAGGAAGAGCTTCTTCTTCTAGCATACATTCGTTCTTTCCTCCTTCCACTACACGTGGTGCTCAACCAGGAATTTGTGCTGCTGTGGCTTCAGAACAACTGCATGATCAGGTAGACCTTGCAGTGGGAAGATGGTTTTATGATGCATGCATTCCATTTAATGCAGCAAACAGATTTCATTTTCAAGCAATGGCAGATGCAATTGCAAACATTGGTCCTAGATACAAGATGTCCTCTTATCAGAAGTTGAGAGGGAAGATATTAGATCAGACCGTCATTGAAGTGCAACAATACTGTTCGACTTTGAGACAGTCGTGGAAGGAAACAGGATGCACTATTATGGCAGATGGATGGACCGATAGGCGAGGAAGGACATTGCTAAACTTTCTTGCATATTGTCCTAAATGACTTATGTTTTTGAGATCTCTAGGCATGTCAGAGGAGAGGCACACTGCAAAGATCCTACAAGAAGAATTTGATAAGATTATACAGGAGGTTGGACTACAAAATGTGGTCCAATTGATTACAGATAATGCAGCTAACTACAAAGCAGTTGGGAAGGAGTTAGCTGATATTTATAGGACTTTGTACTGGACACCATGTGCAGCCCATTGTTTAGATCTCATCCTCGAGGATATTGGTGAGATGGATGAAATAAAGGCAGCAACTGAGTGTTGCCAAGATATTACAAAATTCATTTACAACCATGCATTTGTTTTGTGTATGATGAGGAGATATACAGAAGGTGCAGAGCTTCTTCGCACAGCTGTAACTCGGTTCGTAACAAACTTCTTATCTGTACAGAGTATTGTGAGACAGAAGCAAGCTTTGAAGAGAATGTTCTCCTCAGATGAGTGGCAACAATTTCTAGAGTTGCTTCAAAACAAAAGAAATAGAAAGTTGAATGAGATTGCAGAAACAGTTTTTAGAAGTTCATTTTGGAATGCATGTATCAGATTATTGAAAATTACTTATCCTTAAGTGAAAGTTTTGAGATTGACTGATAGTTTGGAGAAACCATCTATGGGCTACCTTTATGAAGCCATGGACAGGGCAAAAGAAGCCATCAAAAATAATTTTAATGGAAAAAAGAGAGATTATGTGCCCGTATGGAAAATAATTGATAGTAGATGGAATAAACAATTGCATCAGCCTATTCATGCAGCAACATATTATCTAAACCCATCATTCAGGTACTCAGGAACCTTCAAAACGGACAGTGAGGTTAATCAAGGAATCATTGATTGTATTGACAGATTAGTCCCTGATGAGAGCATAGCAGATGCGATACATCGAGAGATGGAGATATATGATAATGCTCTTCACTTGATGGGTTTGCCTGTTGCAATTCGCAACCGCACTACGATGCATCCAGGTAAATTGTTTATTTTCATATTTAAGTTGCATCTTACATTACTGTGGATTATTATGTCTCTAATGTTTATATTTTTTTTACAGATGTTTGGTGGAACAGGTTTGGAAGTGATTGTCCAAACCTTAGAGATTTTGTAGTCAGAGTCTTAAATCAAACCTGTAGTGCAACAGGTTGTGAAAGAAATTGGAGTGTTTTTGAACACATCCATACAAAAAAGCGTAACAGGTTGGAATACAAAAGGCTTAATGATTTGGTTTATATTCGTTGTAACATGCGCCTTCGTGAAAGGTAATGTTGTATTACTTTCAAATTTTCAATTCAATATTGTTTAACTTCAGTTTTTAATTGTTAATATTACTTACTAATTGTTTATCTTTGTTCGTGTCGTAGGCAATTAAAAAAAGTAAATAGAGAAGAAAGTCAGTTCGATCCAATAAGTTTGGATAATTTTGATATATTAGAAGATTGGGTTATGGAAGACACTGAAGAAAATGCCATCCTAACAGAAGAAGACGTTGCCTGGATTAATTTGGAAGGAGCACAACAACATTATGAAGATGAATAATTTGATTTTGAAGAAGAAGGTGTGGGCGTGGCTGATGATGATGAGGATCTGCAACAAGGAGAAGATGAAGATTATTTAGTTGATGATCCTGATTACAATTTGTAAAATGTAACATTGTATGTAACTGTAGTGTAAACTGTGTCTGACTCTGTATTTTATTTTTTGGATTCAAAATATATAAATTTGGATGCAATTGTTCAATGTTGAATGCTCAATCTGTACTAAACTTACATTATATGAATTTAAAGCAATTATCATATTTTTCCTGATTTTTTCTTGATTTTTTTTATTTTTTTTAATTTTTATTAATTTTTATTGATTTTTAATTAATTTTTACATTATTTTAATATTAAAGTACGATACGATACGCCCGTATCGTGGAGCCTAGCGATACATGATACGATACGCGTCAGACAACACTGGGTCATACAACAATTCTATGGGCACTCATGAACAATATAAATGAGTAGGAACACCTTGGTTGATTTTACTAACGCCAAAGAAGCATAAGAATACTTTAAAAAATCCCATGTTCAAAGTTATGTAGCTCATAAAATGGTATTAAGAGACAAATTGCTCTCACTTAGACAAGGAGAGGAAAGGGTAAATGAATTTTTTGGCGAATATTCGATTACAAAAATAAATGTACACAATATCTTAAGGAGAGACAATGTGAAGATAATGAGAATTTCGTATATCAATTTCTAAGAAGTCTCCAAGAAGAATTTAAAGGAGTAAGATCATCTCTCATCCATAGAAAATATTTTCCTACAAAAGAAGAGGTTCTTACCGATCTTCAAATAGCGAAAACAAGAATGAATGCAGCTAGACTTTAAAGAAAAATCGCCTTAACCGCATCAAAACCCGGAGCAAATATGAAGGTTTACCATTCTCACTTCAAAAGTGAAGCAAGAAAAAACATTATTTGCCACCATTGTAGAGAGGTCGATCACTTATGGCTAAATTGTCTAAAGTTGAAAATAAAGGTGGCATTCGTAGAATAACAAGTCTCATCCTCTATCATTGCACTCGAAGAAAAAATAAAAAGACTTGAAGCTCAAATGAAAGACAAAGCAACAATAGGTGCGGTTTGCTCTTCTGCAACTAACCAAGTTCAAGGTATGGTTTTTGGATTCTTGATTTTGGTGCCTCGTTTCATATACCTTGCAATGAAAATATTTTAAAATCATGTGTTGAAAAACCCTTATTATATGTTTATATAGTAGATGGAACACAATTAAATGTTATAAAATTGGTGACTTGCAAAGCAAAAATTTTGAAGTTTCCAAAAATAGTGTTATTCCAAAACTAAATTTAAACTTACTTTTGGTATCCCAAATTTCAGATAAAAATTTGTGTTATCACCTTTTCATCCATGGGATGTATTGTACAGGATCACCTCTCGAAGAAGGTGATTGGTCGTGGTCATAGGGAGGGCGGACTTTATATTATGGACTACCTACATAGTATAGGATATGTTAATGTCTTCACTAGTGATGCTCTTCTATGGAATAAAAGATTAGGATATCTTAATATTCAAAAGTTTATCAATTCTTCTTGGAATAAATAATATTGACAATTTTTCTTATAAAGATTGTGTACTCGGTAAAATACAACATCTACCCTTTTCGAACAAAACGCATACTATACAAAATTGTTTGAAATTGTTCACTCGGATTTATGGGGACTTTATCTAAATGAGGGATTTTCTACTGTCATTTTCATAGATGATGTCACTAGATATAGTATATCTTTTAAAGGCCAAGTCTAATGTTTTTCAAAAAAATTATATTTCATAATCATGTAAAAAATCAATTTGATTCCGAAATTAAGATTTTTAGATCCAACTCGAGAGAAGAGTTTATGTCCAAAGAGTTTAAAAATCATCTTGACAAATTTGAGATTATGCATCAAACTTCTTGCACTAAAACTCCTCGACAAAATGATATTTCAAAACATAAACATTGTCATATATTTAAAACCAAAAGAACATTGTTATTATCTAGTGGTGTTCCTACAAATTTTTGGGTTGAAAACATTATGACTTCTATTTACCTAGTTAACTTAATGCATCTTAAGTTTTACAAAACATGTCCCTTGTAGAAAAGCTCTTTCAACTTTCTCCTAATTACTTTAGACTACGTGTGTTTGGATGTAAATGTTTTGTTTATACTAACAAAGATGATAAACTATTTTCTCATGCCATAGAATATGTTTTCCTAAGGTACGGGATAAATAAGAAGGGATACATATGCTATGATTATAAAAATGACAAACTCTATGTATTCTTTAAAAGCATGAATGACCCTCATCCTATTGATGAGTAGTCATATTCTTTTTTGAATAATATTTTAGGAGATGACATAATACATGTTGAAAATGAGCTTGATGAACCTATGATCTCAAGATAGTCTGCTTCACCCTTTGATCAATACTATACTAGAAGAACTCAAAATGATTTCCCATCTATACCTCGAAGGACTAGTCGAGACTCTAGACCTCCTGAACAGTTTGATTCCTATGATAGTTTTTTACCAAGACATAGAACCTTAGTAACCAATATTTCTACTATAAAAGAACCAAGAAATTTTAAGGAAGCACAATCATCACAAGATTGGATTTATCCTATGAATCAAGAATTAGATGCTCTGAAAATAGTGACTCTAGTAATGATACAAGATATTCTTTTATGATTGATATTTTAGAAAACGAAAAACAAGAACGAGACAGGTTAACACCTGATAAGGATGTTAAGAATCTAGACATCATTTCTCCTATTCAACGATATTATACTCATAGATCGACTGAAACTCCCCTAGGAGATTTACTAGAGAATGAAGACCTCCGAAGATATTTGTTTCTTATGATACGTCTTCTCCTACTCATAGAGCCCTGCTAATTACTTTGGCTCTATATTATGCTTTTATAAAGGATATTTAAGAATTTAGACATCGTAGCTCTATATTCTGCTTTTATAGACGATAAAAACACCTTGTACTACTTTTTACATCTAAAAGAAATTAGAGAATCACCTAAAAATACACAAAATCCAATGGTGGAATGTCTATCATTAACATCCTCATCCCGATCAGCATTAGTATCAAGAGCCAATCCCCCCTTCTCTCCCCAACCTCCTCCGTCTAATTATCTTATAAAGCCTTTATAAATAGAGGGCACGTGTAATTAATAAAATTAGAGCTTTTAATGCTCATTTGTCTTGTTTGTTGTTTATTATATTGTTTGGCTTGTAAAATTGTTTACTGGTTTGTTTGGTGATTTGGCTTGTTGAGTATCTTTTGGAATCACTTATGTTTGAGTTTGGGGATGATATTGGCAAGATATTGTTGTTATTTTTACATTATCCATATAAAAGGGTTGAGTGTAACTTATATTGTTGCATGGTATAAGATGTCATCTTATCAAAAGCTGAGAGGGAAACTATTAGTTAAGATTGTCCTTCAAATCCAAGAGTACTGTTCAACTTTGAGAGTCATGGAAGGAGACGGGGTGCACTATCATAGCAGACGAATGGATAGATAGGCGAGGAATGACTTTATTAAACTTTATTATTATTGTCCTAAATGACTTACGTTTTTTAGATCCCTAAACATGTCAAAGGAGTGGCATACTCCATAGGTTCTAAGACAAGAATTTCATAAGGTGATAATGGAGGTTGGGCTTGAGAATGTAGTCCAATTAATTACAGATAATGCAGGTAACTATAAAGCCGTTGAAAATGAGTTAATTGATACTTATGATACTTTTTATTAGAAACCATGTGCAAGGCATTGTATAGATCTGATCCTTTAGGATATTGGAGAGATGGATGAGGTAAAGGTAACAACTGAGTGTTGTCAAGATATCACAAAATTTATTTATAATCATGCTTTTGTATTTATGGATGATGAGAAGATATACAAATGATGCAGAGCTCCTTCGTCCAGCTACTACTCGGTTGCAACTAATTTCTTATTAATATAAAGTATTGTTAAACAAAAACAAGCTTTGAAGAGAATGTTTTCCTCAAACAAGTGGCAACAGTTTGTAGAGTTGTCTCAAAATAAAAGGAATAAAAAATTGAATGAAATTTTAAGGGCACTATTTACGATTACATTTTGGAATTCCTCTATTACACTATTAAAGATCACATGTCCTTTCGTCAAAGTTTTAAATTGGCTAAGAGCGAGGATAAGCCATTTATGGGTTATCTTTATGAAGTCATCAATACAGCCAAAGAATATATTAGAAGCAATTTCAATGAAAGAAAGAGAGATTATATTCTCGAGTGAAATATTTACAATAATAGATAGAATAAAAATTGCATGAGCCTATTCATATAGAAGCTTACTACCTAAATCAAACATTTAGGTATTCAACAAGTTTTAAAGGGGACAATGAGGTTAATCGAGATATCATTGATTGTATAGACAGATTGATCCTTGATCAGAGCATAGCAAATGCTATACATCGAGAGATAGAGATCAACGATAATACTCTTCACTTGATGGGCTTCCAGTAGCCATTCGCAACTGTAATAATAATTGTTTATTTTAATATTTAAGCTTTTTAAATCTTATATTTATTATGAAATAAATATTTATGTTTGTCTTTTTCTATTAGATGTTTAGTGGAATAGGTTTGGATATGATTGTCCAAACCTGAGAGATTTTGCAATAAGAATTGAGTCAAACATTTAGTACAACTGGTTGTGGAAAGAATTGGAATATCTTTTAACATATGCACATAGAAAAGAGCAACAAGTTGGACATAAGTGGCTCAATGACCTAGTTTTCATTTGTTGGAACATGCGGCTAAGACAAAGGTAATAAAGGATTAGTTATTAATTAAGTATTTAATTCAATGTTTCATTTTATTTAATTGTTAATGTTATTTACTTATCTTTCTTGCATGCAATTAACAAAGTTAAATAGGAAGGAAAACTAATTTGATCCAATAAGTTTGGACAATTTTGATATCTTAGAGTTATGTATTATGGAAGATACTTAGGCAAATACACTCCTAACTAAAGTAGACATTCAATGGACTAATTTGGAAGGAGCGCAAAAGCATACGGGGATGATGATTTTGATTTTAAAGTTGAAGGTGGTGATGATCTTGAATAAGGAGGAGAGGATGAAGATTATTTAGTTGATCTTGATTACAATATGTAAATGTAATTCTTTTTTCAATCATCAAAGTTATAATTTTGCTAAGATGTAATGCTTAAATGCTTTATACATTTAAAATTGAATGGTGGTTGATGAATATATGCTCAACTTATATATTATATGAATTGTTTTCAATTATTGTGATTTTTCTGAATTTTCATGATTTTTTTTAATTTTCTAATTTTTTAGTATTAAAAAATGATACGATACGCATCAAATAACACTGGTTGTATGCTTATATTATCACTCCCTATGATGATCACGTCGTCTACATACATTAATAACGTTAGAATACATGCACATGATTTTTTGATAGACGAAGCACTATAAGTATCATAAGTGGTAAAATCATGGATTCACGATTAATCATAAAATCGTTTATTTTTGTTGAACCAAGTTTAGGGGCTTGTTTAAGGCTATACAAAACTTTTCTAAGACGAAGAACTTGATTTTTTAGAACAAAATCAAGAGGTATTATATAAACTTCTCAATCATCCACTTAGAAAAACATTTTTCATATCCATTTAAAAGATATCTTAGATCCTAATGGCAGATTTACTTTTCAGAAGATATATTTATGTATATGTAGTAAAGTCATCAACAAAGATTACATAATATGAGACTCCTTATGCATGTTGACATGACACCTACAAGATCGTGAATATCAAAGTGCACAAATTCAAAAGGTTTACTTCGAGCATAAGTCCTATTAGGAGGAAGTAGATGTTTGTTGTCATGACACCTACAAGATCATGAACATCAAAGTGCACAAATTTAAAAGGTTTACTACTTCGAGCATAAGATCTATTATTAGGAAGAGGTAGATGTTTCATTTTTCGAAGAGCACAATCCTTATAAAGAAATTCTCAATATTTTTTATTCCAAGAGAAGAACATTCGTGTAACATTTAGATATTTATGTGCAAGTCTTTGGTGCCACAAAAGTATATCATTTAATAGATCATTTCAATGACCAAAATTGTGAATATGCAAATGATCCATAACATAAAGGCCTCCGTCTCTATGACCGCATCCAATCACTTTCTTCTAGAGGCAACCTTTTACAATGCAACCTTTAGAAAAGAAGGAAATAATACACCCACTATTTGAAATGTGTGATATAAAGAGTAAGTTTGAGTTCATATTTAGAAATAAAGTAATGTTTATTCTCAAGATGACACACTCTATCAACTAAAAACAAATGAATCAAAAGGTATTCTTAAGCATGTGATTAAAAGATTTTTATTGCACATCATCTAGAAAGAATCCCCAAAATCAAGTACCCACATATTCATACCTTGTGCTTCATGAGAAATGGTAGGGCATATTCCACCGAAGATAGATGTTTTCTTTTTCAATTGAATTTCGAGTTGTTTCATTTTGTGTTGAAGTGCAAGAAGAATAGAGGTTTGGTTTACCTCAACCTCAACATCAACATTGACTACCTTCTTGAATTTTGGACATTGCGGCTTAATATGTCTCACTTCTTTACAATAATAACAAATCACTTCCTTCCGAGTGTCACTAGCTCCTTTAATTTTGAAGTGTGGGAGTGATAAGGTTTTATGTTGGCCCCTGGTCTAAATGCGGCCAATGCAAAAGTCCTTTGGACTCTAGTTTGATTGAATCTAGTCTTCGCTGTCAAGAGATCAGCAAAGGCTTCCTCCCTGGTTGGAAAGGGCTTCCAGTGCATGAAAAAGGATCAAACACCCTTAAATTCCTCCCTTAGACTTTTAAAGATGTGATAATCAAAGTCTGTTTTGTATACATTGTTGTACACTAAGACAATGTGTACACTTCTTTCCATATACATGAAGTTGATTCCATACGTTAGAGAATTCACCAAAATATTCACTTACCCCTTCATCACTTTGTTTGTCTAAGGGATGATATCTTTCAAAAGTGTCATTCGATAAGCAACATCATTTTAAAGACGGACTCTGTTATAGTACTCCATTGCTTCCTTGGCATTTGTGGAATCTCGTAGATTGTCACGAACATGGTCACTTGCATTGTTCATAACGTCCCACAACATAGTTCTATGTCCTTTATACTCTTTTTGTTCTAGAGTAACATTAGGAGAGGGTTCCACCTTTGTAATACTTTCATAGCCCCACAATTTCTTGAAGTGAAGATATTTTTTCATTAATTGGGCACATGTTTTGTAACGGCAACTAGTCATGATTTTATAATACTATAATATAATGACCATATAGGATTAGAAAAAAGCAAGAATGTCACCACAATGTCTAATAAATTCAAAGAAAGTTGAAAAATTGAATATGTTTCGACCACAATGAATAATTTAATCTCAAAAACTTCAACAATTTATAGAAAAGTCTTCATGGGAAACAAGATAATGTTGCAGCCACTTGTGTGAATGAGAAATAGATGGAGAAGTAGGAGAAACAGAAGATGAGATGATGGAGAACAGGATTAACATGTTGATGATCTAAATAGGATTAATTTCTTGATAATATTGATGATTAACATTGCAAATGTGTATGCTTATATTACAATTATGTAATAACTGTTGTCTTTCTAGCTTTCTCTATAATATCAGCTACAATGTCTTATTACTTCTACAATTTTAATTTCTGTAACGAACTATGTGATACATAGTTTTGCTCAATAATCAGCGCATGCTTTTTGTGATAAAATATTATGCAACAGATAGTACCACTCTTTCTGGATTTTCTTAGAAACCATTGTGCTTTTTCAGAAACAAAACGATTTTATCATAAAAGTGCTTTGATGCATAGGCGTTATGATATGCGATTTGAACATACATAACCCTTCAAAAAGAAAGCCACAAAACTTTTGCATCAACAGGGCAAATAGAAGTACCTCAAGAAGGAGCAGATGTTTGGAAGCTGAAGCAGCAACATCTATTCCAAGGTGTAACTTTGCAAAGCTCTTTATTACGCCTAGACTAAGTTCCAAATCTGATGGAGACCTTGAGATCTGTCGAGAAGTAAATTTTAAACCAAATCCAAAAGAATTAAATGTGGAGAACATTAGAGAGCAAGGAGAAATAAATCCAAAAGAAAGAGCTAACATGAATTAGTCTACATGTTCATTGGCTTGCCACTAATTTGACTTAATCATCAACTCTTCAAGCAATATTTTATAATGTAAATAAACCATTTAAGCACAGCTAGTCCACTTTGGATACAGCAGGTCATCCTGAAGTACTCAATCCTCAATTTCCACTAATCATTTTTAGTTTTCATGTTTATCCAAGCCCCACTTAATGACTCCTAAACCTACAAGTGTCAGCAGCATAAGCATGAGGAACACGCCGTAGAAAAGTAATAGTGTCCTGTGCATGCTATGATTTATACTTATGATATGCATAGCAGATAGTGGACAGCTGCAATTGCATTTTTAGTTTTCATGTTTATCCAAGCCCCACTTAATGACTCCCAAACCCACAAGTGTCAGCAGCATAAGCATGAGGAACACACCGTAGAAAAGTAATAGTGTCCTGTGCATGCTATGATTTATACTTATGATATGCATAGCAGATAGTGGACAGCTAAAATTGCTCCTATTATAGCAGTAGCAGGTATATAGAAAATTTAGCAAGACGCATATATTCAACGTTAAAAATAAAAATATATGCAATTTATTCTAGAAAATAACAAGGAATATATATAGGGGGTCACTAAACATACATCCCATAATTGTTTTCTCAATATTGCCCCTAAGAAGCCATTTCTCTCCTCACTCTCATGTTGATGCATTCCATTCGTTCTCCCATCATGCGTTCGCCTGGTTCTCCCATTGACGCATCATCGTGAGTCATAGAAGGTGAGGGCTTCATGCATCATCATGAAGGTCGCTCAGAGAAGGCAAGGGCTTTGAAGATTTGTAGTCGTTCTTGCATCCTCCTCGCTCTCTATGTCGTTCTCATCCTCTTTCCGCATGCATCTGTGAGTGACAGTATTATCTTCTTTCCCCTTTTCTTTTTCTTTTTCTTTTTCCTCTTCTTTTTTCCTTTTTTTCTTCCTCTCCCTCCTCTTCTTCTCCTGTATTTTCTATGTTTTTCTTCTGGTTTTATGTGTTTAAAGAAGGCTACTATTGAGGATGTCATGGACCTCCTTGATGATTGTTGCGAGAGTATATAAAGTAATAATTAACTACATGCCCAACAATAACGAAGATTAGATGTAGGTGTATGGGCTCTTCTCATTGTATGTGGATCTAAATGTATTTAATAACTACAACAACAACTAAACCTTTTCCTATACTAGATGGGGTTCGGCTACATAGATTATTTGTTTCCACATAGCCCTATATATGTATTTATAATTAAGCAACTAATTTAATTTGCTTTTTATATAATTGATCCCTCTCTCTCTCTCTCTCTCTCTCTCTCTCTCTCTCTCTCTCTCTCTCTCTATATATATATATATATATATATATATATATATATATATATATATATATTATGACAACAACAACAATTAAGCCATTTTTCATACTAGACGGGGTCAGCTACATGGATTCTGTGAGAGATGAATAGGAATATTTACTAAAATACCGATTTCTTCTAAAAAAATGAATAAGAATATTTACTTAAATACTGATTTCTTCCATGAGAGATGAAATACATAGACCATCACATGTACCAAGTGCAATAGCTTGGTATTCGGCTTTTGCACTTGATCTTGTCACCATTGATTGTTTCTTAGAGACAACATTTCCCCTACACACATGAATAGGCTAATGTAGATTTTCTACATTTAATAGACCCTATGCAATCAACATCTAAAAAAACTTCAATGTCTATTGATTGGTTAGGTATGTACAAAATTCTGTGGGTAATTGTGGATTTAAAATATCGGATTATATGTCTTGTTGGACCATGCATCCACCTACTAACATAACCCACCATAAAACTAATATCTGGCCCCGTGATGGTAAGATAAATTAACTTAGCAACCAATCTCTAATATCTGTTGATATCCTCATATAGCTCCTCATCTCTATCACTTGCTCTTCTGTTTTATTTAATGAGAATAGTACATGCCCGATATTCCAATATCTTTGTTTCTTCCAATAGGTTTAATATATACTTCCTTTGACATGCAAACATTCCCTTAATGCATCTTACCATTTTAATGCCAAGAAAGTAATGTAAATGGCCGACATCCTTTAAGTCAAGTATACTATGTAGCCTTTGCTTAAGAGAATTAATACCCTCTAATCATCTCCTGTAATGATAATGTCATCAACATATATCGATAATATGATAGTCTTATCACTGTGTTTTATGAAAAGTGTGTGAACATTGATGCTTCTCTTAAATCCTAGACTGATTACTCTTTCGCTAAATTTTTAAACCAAGCTCTTGGTAATGGTTTTAGCCCATATAGTGATTTCTTTAATTTGGACACCTTTTGTGATCTCATTGTATTATTATAGCGAGGTGGTAGATCCATATATATACAACAACAACAACAACTAAGCCTTTTCCCATACTAGACGGGGTCGGCTACATGGATTCTTTGTTTCCACAGATCCCTATCGTGTGCCATGTTAGCAGTTAACTCCCAATAAGCTAGATCATTCTTTATTGTTTCTTTCCAACACTTTTGTGGTCGTCCTCTACCTCTTTTAATACTTTCCAAATTTAGTTTTTCTAACCTTCTTATAGCTTCTTCTTTTGATCTTCTTTCTATATGTCCAAACCATCTTAAACGATGTTATCTCATTTTATCCTCTATTAGTGCCACTCCTAATTTGTTTCTAATAACCTCATTATGTATACGGTCTTTTCTTGTATGACCACTCATCCATCTCAACATTATTTTTGTCACAGACATCCTTTGTACATGTTGATGATTAACTGCCCAACACTCAGAACCATAAAACATGGCAGGCCTAATTGTTGCTCTATAATATTTACCTTTTAATTTTAATGGTATCTTCTTATCACAAAGAATACCTGATGCTCCTCTCCATTTTAACCAACCAGCATTAATTCTATGTGTAACATCTCCATCAATTCTTCCATCACTTTGAAAAATTGACCCTAGGTATTTAAAACTTTCCTTTTGGGGAATGCTATGTGTGCCAATTTTAATTTCTATGTCCTCTGAAGTAGCCAAATGATCAAACTTACATTCCATATATTTTGTCTTTGTTCTACTAAGTCGGAGGCCTTTGTTTTCTAATGTTTCTCTCCATACTTCCAATTTTCTATTAACTTGTTCCTTGGACTCCTCCACTAATACAATGTCATCTGCAAATAACATACACCAAGGTACTTCATCTTGAATATGTTTTGTTAACTCATCCATCACCATTATAAATAAGTATGGACTTAAAGTTGATCCTTGATGTAACCCAATATTAACTTCAAAGAAGTCTGTCGTTCCTTCATGAGTTCTCACACATGTTTTTGCACCATCATACATGTCTCTTATAAGGTTAATATATGTCAATGGGATACCACTTTTTTCCAAAGTTCTCCAAAGAACCTCCCTCGGTACCCTACCATAAGCTTTTTCTAGATCAATAAATATCATGTGAAGGTCTTTCTTTTTTGCTCTAAAATGTTCCATAAGACGTCTCAAAAGGTGAATCGCTTCAATAGTAGATCTACCTGGCATAAATCCAAATTGATTCTCTGTTGTACTTGATACTTGTCTTAACCTACGTTCGATAATTCTTTCTCATAATTTCATAGTATGACTCATTAACTTGATACCTCGATAATTCGCATAATTTTGAATGTCTCCCTTGTTCTTATATACGGGTATAAGTGTACTTGCTCTCCATTCCTCGGGCATCTTTTGGTTTTTCCATATTTCATTAAATAGTCTTGTGAGCCAAGTGATTCCTATTTCTCCTAGTATTTTCCAAACTTCTATAGGAATATTATCTGGTCCTACCGATTTACCACTCTTCATATGTTTAAGAGCCTCTTTGACTTCATTCTTTTGAATACGTCGGTAGAAATTGTGGTTTATATACTTTTCTGACTTGGCTAAATCTCCTAAACTAATACTAACATCCTTATTTTCATTAAAAAGATTATAAAAATAGTTTTTCCATTTATTTCTTATATCATCATTTGCCACTAGAATTTTTTCATCCTCGTCTTTTATGCATCTAACATAATTAAGATCTTTAGTTTTCTTATCTCTAGCCCTAGCTATCCTAAAAATATCTCTTTCACCCTCTTTTGAGTTGAGTTTTTTATATAAGTCCTCCCAAATCTTAGCTTTTGCTTCACTAACGGCCTTTTTTGCTTCCTTCTTTGCTTTTTTAAAAGCTTCTAAAGTTTCACTAGTTTTCTTAGCATAATGTAATTTGTAACATGCCCTCTTTGCCTTGATTTTATTTTGTACTACTTCACTCCACCACCAAGCTTCTTTTTGTGCCGGTACACCTCCCTTAGATACCCCTAACACATCTTTCACCACTTTCCTAATATGTATAGCCATGTTCCACATATCAGAGGGTGTGCCAACATAATTCCAAACATCTCCTTGAAGGACTTTCTGTTTAAATATATCTTTTTTCTTGCTTTTGAGGTTCCACCATTTAGTCTGAATAGCTCGATGCACTCTTTTCTTCTTTGTCTATTTTTTTATTTGTAAATCCATAACTAAAAGTCGATGTTGGGTGGTTAAGCTTTCTCCTGGAATTACCTTACAATCTTTACAACACGCTCTATCTTTTTTTCTACAAATAAAGTAATCAATTTGTGTTTGTGATAAGCCACTCTTATAAGTAATTAAATGTTCATCTCGTTTTTTGAAGATTGTATTGACTATAAAGAGATCAAATGACATAGCAAAATTTAAAATATCCCTACCTTCCTCGTTTATATCCCCATAACCAAAGTTTCCATGAATCCCTTGATATCCTAATGCCTCTTTACCGACATATCCATTTAAATCTCCTCCTAAACAAATCATCTCCCTTTGTGGAATCTTTTGAAACACCTTATCTAACTCTTCCCAAAAAACTGTCTTTATACTATCTTCTAACAACTTGGGGTGCGTAAGCACAAACTATATTCAAAACCTCTACTCCTAACACTAATTTCAATGTCATGATTCGGTCACCATATCGTTGTATGTCTACTACACTCTCCTTTAAATCTTTATTTATGATAATACCAACTCCGTTTCGGGCCTTTTCTTTACCTGAGTACCATAATTTAAAACCTGTATCCTCTATCTCCTTTGCTTTTTCTCCAACCCATTTTGTCTCTTGTAAACATAGAATATGAATCTTTCTCCGAATCATAGTATCTACCACCTCCATTAGCTTACCCGATAATGTTCCGATATTCCAAGAACCAATACGAATCTTATTATCTAGGACTAGCTTCCTTACCCCCTGCATCCGTCCATAATCAAAATGCAGAGACCCTCTCTGAAAATTTTTCACTACATTCGAGCGGCAATGTAGCAGGACTAACTTCTTTACCCACACCCGTCCATGATGTGGGAACCCTCTCTGCAATTGATTCACTACATTCGGGCGAAAATGTAGTGGCCCTTGCTTACTTCTTACTGCATTCGGGCTCTGCAGCACGTCGCTAGGCGGGGACGCCCCAAAGCAATGCTCATAATTTTTGTAATCCATGTTGTAGAAATCTAACGAAGTTTTACGCTGGCTGTCGGAAGCCTAACACAACCCTCCTCCTTTATCCGGGCTTGGGATCGGCAATGCAAGGGTGATCCCTTACATGGGCGGAGTTTAGATCCATATATATGTCTTCAAATAAATCTCCTTAAAGGAAGCATTCTTCACATCCAATTTCCATAATTCCCATATTTTCTTAATTGTTATACTTAGGAGTACTCAGATAGTATTAATCTTGGCTATAGGTGCAAAAGTTTGCACCAATCGTGCTTTTTACCTCTCAATAGATCCATCTACTTTGAATTTTATGGTATAGACTCATTTCTAACCCACTATTTTTTGGCCAGATGGGAGAACTACAAGTTCCCAAATATGATTCTTTTCGAGTTTTGAAATTTTATCTCTGATACTTCTCTCCATTCTAGAACATACTTGGCTTCTTTAAAGTGTTTAGGTATAGAATAGGCTTCTATATTCATCACAAATATTTGGTATTCTTTCAGAAGATTAGAGTAAGACACATATTGATTGATAGGATATTTAGTTGTCCCATGTTTTCCCTACAATGGAAAAATCATCACAAGAATCAGAAAAAGGAATCAAAGGATTTACCTCAAGAGATTGTGGAACTGAATTAGAAGGAGAATTCGAGTCAAGAGTAGCATAAGATCGGGCATGATGATTTGTTTGTTTCCTCTTGAGTAAGTTTTAAAGACTTTGTCTTCAGCTAGCTCTTTGTGTATAATTTTTTGCCCTTCATCTTCATCGAATTTATAGTCCACTGCAGGTGATATAGAGAATGAACAATACCATGCTTGGCATACAATTGATATGAAATAAGTACTACACTTAAACACTTTCAAGGGTATATGAAATTGTTTTTGGTTAGGACACGGAATAGAATGGAGTGCTTCCTCTCAATACCATGCTTGGCATACAATTGATATGCAGTTACCGTTTCTCCCCATTAATCCTTAGGGATATTGTATCCTAACAACAGTGTTCTTGCAACTTAAGTATATGACGATTTTTTCTTTCATAGCCTTCATTTTGTTATGGAGTATTAGGGCAAGATGTCTGATGTAGTATTTTAAATTTCAAGAAAAAATCATATAAGTGATGAGACATAAATTATTCATTATTTGTACGAATGTTGTTAATGGGTAATTGAAATTGTGTATAAACAAACATAAGAAATGTTGAAAGAATAACTTTCACTTCATCCTTTGATTTCATAAGATAAATCACAGTAAATCAGGTGAAGTCATCAATAAATAATACGAAATATCTATAACCATGTAAAGAGGTGGTAGAGCATGGACCCCAACCATCAGAATCAAAAACTTTAAATGGTCTTAACGCTCTTGATTCACTAATAGGAAATGGCATACAATGGTGCTTGGCTTTTTAACAAGTATCACAATGCAAAGAAAAATCACAATCACTAACTAATCCGGGTAATGATTTCTTTATTTTTCAGTGTGGCAAGTGACCCATTCTATGATGTCATAATACTATTTCTTCTTATGGGTTTGTTGCCATGGAGGTAGATATGTCTCCTGTCTCTATCCTTCTTGTCTCCTCGTAGAAATAAAGTTCTTTCTTCGTGCTACCCTCAGTGTTGTCTGACGCGTATTGCTGGGCTCCACGATACGGGTGTATCGTATCGTATCGTACTTTAATATTAAAAACTATAAAAATTATTTAAAAAATCAATAAAATTAGTAAAAATCTGTAAAAAAATCAAGAAAAATCTAAAAAAATCTGGAAAAATCTGGTAATTGCTTTAAATTCATATAATGCAAAATTTAGCACAAATTGAACATTCAATATTGAATAATTGCATCCAAAATTATAAATTTTGAATCAAAAAATGAAATACATTTACATTTTATATATTATAAATTTGTATCAGGATCATTAACTAAATAATCTTCATCTTCTCCTTGATAATGTTGTTGCACTTTAAATTAATTCATGCAATGTCTTCTTCGGTTAGGACTTAGGAGTGCATTTTCTTCGTTATCTTCCATAATCCACTCATCTAATATATCAAATTAACAAACTGCTATCTTTATACATGTAGTTGTCATATTTGCTAATTTTCATATGTGAGCAAAACAATGAGCTCCATTTCTCACTTCACAGACTGAGTTAAGCCTCACACACATTGATCATGTTCAACTCAATGGAAGTCATGTACCGTGAACCCTAAAATAGTGAAGTTGTGAAATCCCCACTCAATGAACCGAGAGAACTAAATGTTTTTAATTGTTTGCGATCTCATGAAATTAGAAACTGTTAGCAAAAATATATCTAAAAGTTGTAACAAAAAGGGAAATGATTTTGTCACAATTTTTTTTTGTTCATACATTATTCTTATTAAATAAATGAAATTATAAACCCAAATTATAAGCGTATTGGAGGATGCCTTGAAGGGAAGTGAAGAGAGAAGAAGAGAGGGCAGAAACATGCAAAAAAAAAAAAGTTTTTTGAAAAAAAATATTGGGCGTATCGATACGGGACTTATCGTACGATACAGTATCGTATCATGGCTTCCCACGATACGGATAGCACTGGCTACCCTGACCAAAGATCCTCTCCATCTTTAGTTATTGAAATAAACAACTAGTAGATCTGAAGATTACTAAGCAATTTAGATATCTAATTAGGGCATATATATACAATAAATTAATTAAAAGACTAGGGACATGCAAAACATTTTTTAGTATCCCGAAAGAGGTAATTATATTGCCTTTTCCCACTATAGGAGTATGAGAGCCATGAGCCAACTTAATGACATTCTTTTGATGCACCACCTGATAGTCATGAAAAATTCCCTATGTGCCACCATGTAGTTGGTAGCACCCAAGTCAATTACCCAAACTCTTTATCGAGAAGAAGATACATTACCCATTGACATGAACGAGAAGGGGTATGCCATTATTAACTGAGGATCTCTCGCTGAAGAAGATGCTCTTCGTGAATCAACCAATTGATTCTCAATTTCTTCTAACCTCTTTTTCATTTTTTCTAATGAGTCTAGTTCAGCCTTAAGAGTAGCCTTATCACTGTTATCATTGTAATATGTCTTATTTTGATTGAAACTGGGTCGGCCCACCAGATCCTAACAATTCTCTTAAGTTGAGGTTTGCCATAGTGTGAACACTTTAATTTGTCTTTGTCACATGATGTTTGTGACCTTCCTCTACCTCTTCCACTAAATCCTCTTCTATCTCGATGTCCAGATGTTGGGTTCCTTCCCACAAATATTGCATTTTCATAACCTTCCTTACCTTTTCTTCGAGGTTCTTTCTGTCTTCTTCTCTTAGTAATAAAGAGTAAATTGTACTCAGGATTGGCAGTTCTTCCCTACTAAAGATATTATTTTTGACAGCTTCAAACTAAGATGATACACCCCACAATAGATCGAACACTTTGTGTTCCTTGAATTCTTTATTATGTTCCCTCGTACACACTTGGCATTTTGTTCTACCAACAATTATGAAGGTAACTTTACTGGAGACAGAAAACACATCAAACTACTTTGTAAAGCAACAAAAACAACATAAATATATGAATATCCAACAAGACATATACTAAATAAGAATGTCCCATATGTCGTTGAAAATTTTCATTGGCTCTATGCCGGAGCTCTAATCCACAAAACTTATAAGGTGCCCAATTGAAGCATGAATAATTAGATCTAATGCTCCACGCAACTGCAGCCGTTTAATCCTCTATGAGCAGGTTTTCAACATCTCCATACTGCTTTACATTCTAAAGAAAATACATATAGAACACAAAGAACATACCACAATGCTTGACTTGACATCCCGACGTCTTTTTCCTTCCTCACCAATAATGGATGCATGAGCACTTTTATCACCCTGAGCTAAATCTCCAAAGAAGCGATTCAATGCAGACTTCTGCTTCTGCAAATCCAATGCTTCCTCAGCTGATGCAACAACCTTTTCTTCATTGCCTCCTTTCGTAAGAAGAAAGAGGCGAACCTCATAAGCCTTCCATCGGAGAGGAAAGCCAAAATGAATAAGAAAAAGAAATACTGATGGGCTGTGCAAACAAAATTATCAAGTAGCATAATTCAGAAGACTAACCCTGAATAGGTCATCTACTTCACAATGCACACATAAAGGACCGCTGCCATTAGGTTGACAGTTAGAGCAATATCTAACACGCTCTACATCCATGACACTAGGATTGTCCATTGTTTGGTCAATGTCCAAGAGACGACCAAGCAGGTCATTTCTAGAAATTTTCAATGAATCCAACCCTGTCTGAATGAGATACTTCAAGCCACTTAGAGTCTTAAACCTGTTGGATTGCACCATATACAAGAAGTTATTCATAGAGATGAAGGCATATGCTAGAACACTGTGTCATGCGCACGAGTGGAAAATTTCTTTAGAAAAAAATTGCAAAGTACAAAAAGTTGAAAATAAAATCACACAACAAAAGGCAATCCATCGAAGAGCTAGCTATAGTGCAGCGACGTATTTGGAGTGCTATGGATGGCCAGGCTGGCTGCAGGCTTAACTTTCTGGTTTCTGCACGAAGTCGCTAGCTCAAGGCTGCAACCCACACTCCGAAACAAAAGTTGATCCCCAGCAGAATAGGTGTCAACAGGCTATTGGTTTAGATGAGCAAAACAATTGAAACTGGATCAATGGACAAAAAAAACTTTGGCTGACACATGGAATGCAGGCTTCTACCATCCATTGGAGAGGAGAACAAGAATCCGAAATTGGCCTCACGTTTTAGAGAGAAAATGAAGACCATTAAAGTGATTCCATGAGATTGTAGGAGGACCTCATAAGATTGGAAACCCATCAAATTCCATCGCTATACTTAATTCTTAAGCTGACAGTAAAATTGTTAACTGACCAGGCAGAACTTGTAAGATAACGTAAAAGATGAATGGAATGATCGACTGAAACAGTGATTTTATAGAGTTACAGCAATGAAAAAAAGGATCTGAAAGATCGGCTAGCACAAGAGAGATTTGCAGATATGGCTAAGCCATATTACTTATCTAACCTTGAACTTGGCTAAGTCATATTACTTATCTAGCCTTGAACTGATATGGTTTAATAACATGGTAGCAATATAGAAGAAATTATCAGCTGCATTCAAATCATATTACTTATCTTGCTTGAACTAAATATGATATAATATCACGGCAGAAACTGTCCACTACAGAATGAGACTCCATAAGCTTAAGGACTTCCAAACAAGAGATAAGAGGGAGAACTCAGTGAGCTCTTGAAGCTCAAGAACAGTTTAGGAGAAGAAACATAAATCTCCTGTGCACTCACCATATTCATAGCCCATGCTCTAAACATCTTTTTACAGTTTATACTAAAGGGATCAGGATATGGATATCATACCATATTATCATGCTTATAATATGCTCTTTTTTGCCATCTAAAACTGGAAAAATCATCAAAAATCAGAAACTTGTACAACGTCTTGAAATAAAATTTTCAAGGATCAAAAAACTTGAGCATCGGTATTTAAAATCTTTTATTTAGTATGAACTCGCATGTGGAAATTCAGAGCCATAAAGCAGGCACCAGGTTACCAAGAAAAATAACATACAGCACAATGTTGTCCATCTACATGAATAGAATACAAGCCCAAGAACTAAAAGAAATTTCTTTTCAGACTAAATCATAATGCACCAGTTCACAAAGTCGGTCCAATCTCTAAACCCTTTAAACATGAAGACCTTACCACTGAATAAATTTTTGTTTATTAACAATTCAATATGCTGGAAAACTTTAACATCGTGCAACAGTGATTATTGGCTGCGGCATCAACACTAGGAAGTGGATTGGCTGATTACAACCTAATTAATTGATACATCAATACTTCCCACTTTTCGTGAAACAATACTTTTGATGGCATGTCATGTTCTCAAAAGCTGATTCTACTCAAACAAACAAAATGAGAAGAGATACAAAAATGGATCAAAAACTAAGAGAAGTCCAACAACATTACACATCAGAGGCGTTGAAGCCTTTTCTTAAGAATCCAAAATTTTGTGTCAGAATATTTACAAACATCCAACAAAAAACTGCAATAAGCAAAGGGGGCAAAGGGCACCACAGCCAGACCAAATTGTGTGATAACTATACATCAAAATCTTCACAATAAGAATCAATGCTTTTCTGAAGCAAACCTAAAACCCAACTGAATGAGAGGAAGGATAGCTTAGCCAACCTTGAAGAAAGCTTTGATGATTTTGAACCACTCGCTACTCCAGGAAGCCCTTCATTAATCTTCTTTATCAATTCTTTACTATGCCCATTCTGATCAATAAGATCAAGGGCTTGCATCCACCATGTTGAGTGCTCATATTCGCATTCACGTAGTAAATCTTGAACCTTTAACAAAGTCACAAAACAAAAGGATTTTAACAACCCAAGGTTCTGAAAGATAGGAAGTTCCAAATGCCATAACTAGAAGGACAGTAAATCTCTGATGTGCAAAACATCCATATGCACCACAACCAGCTGTGACAAGTTCATGCTGCGAAGATTAGATAAGCTGATTGATGAAATTATTAAGAAACAAATTACCCAAAGGAGTTGTCAAGTGCTGAGGAAGGACAAAGAGACCAGCACGTGCAACAAAAGACTGCTAAAAACTGACCCCACAAGAGCAGAAATGTCTGTATCGACATTGTACAGAATGCCTTTTGTCAGGAACCACCAAACAACAACAAATAGGAAAACAGAAAGCAGCAATGCCTTATAAGCTGTTGAACAACTATAACAACTGAACTACTCAAAACCATTCCTTGTCACATCACTGCATGAGAGGAACCCATTTTCATTGTTTCTATCATATCTGTTGGATCAGATATGTGGAATCTCAGAAATACAAATCGTGCAGCATATAAAGTGTATCTGGACCCAATGGATCGGATCGGATCAGATCCATTGGGAATCGTGACTTGTAGTTAGGGGTATTTGTATCTTTTAAGTTAAAATAGGTTTAGTATAAATCTTGTCTAGTAATTAGGGTTAAGAAAGAACAAATCAGAAAGACCAGTCGGCTGCCCAGTGAAGGGGGCGAATCTGCCTAGTCTCAAGATTGATGTGTCTATTTAATTTTTCAATGTTCTTCAATATTATTTGATGAAATTATCATGATATCAGAGCCTTTATATGAAGTTATTGCAATCAGCCGGAGCAATCTGTTCCTGGAAAGTATAAGTAAATCTGTGATTTTTTGAATCAGAAGTAAGTAAATCTGTGCTTTTTTGAATCAGACTTGGTGGATGTCAAGTCATTATCTAATCGTGACAGTCAATTGGCAACAAGGAAAGACTGCTTAAGTTAATTAACAGCAGTCGATTGGTGACAAATTGTGAATCGTGACAGCAGCAAAAGTATATGAACAGTGCCTCTGATAAGAAGATTGCAAGGGTGGTGCTATGAATGTTTGTTATGTTAACAGAAGCAATAAGGATTTATCTTGAAAATGCTTTAGATGCCCCATCTGCAGGAGACCGTGGATATGCCGATTTGTTTTTCAACTTTGCAGGAGAAAAGTTGTAATGTGACATGCCGATTGGTGACAGATCTGTGAATCGGGACAGCAGGTGACAGGAACATATTATTGATTTGCACAGCGATAGGCCTCTTGATTCCTTTATTGTGTCATCATCCAACCCCTTGATCCTTTTATCGTGTTATTATCAATAACCTTCAAAAGTCAAGTCATTATAGATTAAGTTAGATTTATTCTGAGCATACACAGACATATTGGTACAGTGATTGCTATCGTATAATCAGTAATAACTTGCTTACTTTCAATATCAAGACAATAAGACCGAATTATTTGGAAAAGAAAAGTGAGGTTCAAACAATTGTAAATCAACATGGAAGGAAGATTGAAAGAGGAATCGCTATCAGTCGTGTATGGAAATGATCAAAAGTTAGAACCATTCCAAATTACAAATATTCGGCTAGATGGAAGAAATTACAGAGAATGGGCTCGGTCTATTGAACTTGTATTACGGTCCAGAGGAAAAGCTTCTATTATCAGACAGGATGCACCACTTCTAGAAGAAAGCAATGCAGACTATGAACGATGGGTCAAAAATGATGCCCTTGTAAGTTCATGGCTAATACAATCCATGAATCCTTCTATCAGTAAGACGTTTATGTATATAGAATCAATTGCTGAAATTTGGTCTGCAGTGGAAGAGGCTTATTCCAGACAGAGAAATATAGCAAAATAATATGAGATCATTGAAAGAATAAGAAAGTATCGCCAAGGAACCAAATCAATAAGTGAGTACTATAGAGAATTATGAGAACTTTAGAATGAACAAAGACATATTGTGAAAAATAAATGCAGTCACTGTGTAAAGGATAGAACAGTTGAAGGAGAAATTTGAAAAGTGTTCGATTTACTCTAGGGAGTTTCATCAGAATATTCACTCCTGCTAAAGGAAGAAGATCGGAAGAATTTAGAGAAAGGTGAACATATACAAATTGACAGATCTGCATTTATTGGTAGGGGACAGGGCAATTATCAGAGAGAAAGAGACTCGTTAAGAGGTAGAGGAAGAGATAGAAACAAAAGTTATGATGATAAGAGCAAACTATTGTACACTCATTGTGGAAAAAGACGACATACACGAGAATATTGTTGGGAAATTATTGGAAAACCTCCTGAATATAAAGATTATGACAGAAAAACCACAAAATATAAAGATTATGGCAGTCATGTAGCAACTATATCTGAAAAGAAAACAGAGATGAATCCTATAGATGAGATGGTAGAGTTAAGAAACAGATTACAGAAATCGAAACACGCCTACGGGATCAACCTTCAACCTCTTCATCAAAGACAGAATCAAGTCCTCCTACTTCTTACAGTATTAGTGGTAACTACTCTCTTAAAGATTCTACTTCTTCTTTTAATTGGATAATAGATTCAGGGGCTACCGATCATATGGTAGGAAACAAATCTAATCTCATGCAATATGAAGCGACTTCAACTCCTCATTATGTGAAAGTAGCAAATGGTTCTTTGATTCTTATGGAAGGAAAATGAGCAATTCAGAGGGATAATCTCATACTTAACTTAGTGATATATATTCCGAAATTTTCAGTAAATCTACTTTCAGTAAGTTCCTTGGTTAGAGATATGAATTGTACAGTTACATTTTCTCCGTATAGTTGTGTTTTCCAGGATTTAAGAACGGGAAAAATCTTTGGACGTGGTGAACTACACAATGGATTATATATACTATCTGAAGATCAGATCGTAAGGTAGAAAAGAGCACTGGCAGCAATTACTACTAAAGAAGAAATTTGGCATAGTAGATTACGACATTTGTTGTTTCAAAAATAAGAGAGTTTGTCTCATTTTCAATTCCTATTGATGTGAGTTGAATCAAGATGTATGGGGACCATGTGTGATAGATTCTTTGGGAAAGAGCAAAGCATCATAGAGCAAAGCATCATAGAGCAACTTTTCCATTATTTTGTTGATGTGTGGGGACCATGTGTGATAGACTAATGTGAGTTTGTCTCTACCATTATTCAATGCGATGTATGCCAAAGAGCAAAGCATCATAGAGCAACTTTTCCTAGTAGTGAATCAAGATCAGTTGTTCCTTTTGAGTTGATACATTCAGATGTTTGGGGACCATGTGTGATACCTTCTTTGGGAAATTTCAAGTACTTTGTTACTTTTGTTGATGATTTTTCCATACTTTTGTTTATCTAATGAAGTCTAAGTCAGAAATATCTTCAATTTTTCCTCTTGTTCATAATCTTATTAAGACTCAATTTCGTTATACTGTTAAAACTCTCAGATCTGATAATGGTAGAGAATTTTGTAATACTCAGTTGGAATCATATCTTCAAACTCACGGTATTATACATCAGACTTCTTGTGTTTACACACCAGAGCATAATGGAGTGGCTGAACGAAAGAATCGACACATTTTGAAAATTGCTAGAACTTTACTTCTTGAACACAATGTTCCAAAGTATTTTTTGCCAGAAGCAATTCTTACACCAGTATATATCATGAATAGAATTCCGATTGTGACTCTTGCAGGAAAGTCCCCATTCAAGGTGATTAAACCCGAAGATAATCCATTTCATCTTATTCCCAGAATATTCGAATGTGTTTGCTATGTGTATGTTCATCAACAATTCAGAGATAAACTTGATCCAAGGGCAATAAAATGTATCTTTATTGGTTACTCTTGTGAGAAGAAATGATATATTTGTTATGATCCTAGTTCTTATAGAAAGTATATTACTATGGATGTAACCTTTTTTGAGACTACTCCATACTATAGAAATTCGAATGATTTTTTTAATTCTAGCTTTGAAGAAACAGTTGTTTTACCAAGGATTAGTACAAGTGAAGAATCAGAGGAAGGAAATTCTCTTGCCAGAACAGAGCATTCTTCAGGAGAAAACACAATGCAAATATACAAAAAGGGGGAGAGAAATATATTTGGGCACAGACAAACAGAGTTTATAGATCAAGGGGGAGAAACAGTACCTGATTCAAGTGGAAGTATAGAAGCAATAGGAGATCATAACTCAGACGACTCAGATGTTCCCATCGCACTCGGAAAAGGGAAAAGATCATGTTGTAAGTATCAAATTTCTCAATTCATTTCCTATAACTAATTATCAGAAAGTTACTATAATTTTGTGCTAAAGGTTGAGATACATCAAATTCCGAAAAACTACTTTGAAGCGTCTAAGATGAAGGAGTGGGTTGATGCTATGAAGTCTGAAATTCAAGCATAAAAAATGCATTCCTAAATGGTGGAAGAAGAAGTGTACATGACATTACCCCTGGATAGTAAGAACTTGTGGATGGGAGAACAAAGTTTGTAAATTGAAGGTCCTTATATGGACTCAAACAGTCTCCTAGGGCATGGTTTGATAGATTTACAAAGGTGATAAAAGGAGAAGGATATTGCCAAGGATAGTCCAGATCATACCTTGTTTTTCAAACAGAGAGAGATGGGAAGAAGACTATTCTAATTGTGTATGTAGATGACATTATCCTCACTTGGAGATGACATTGAGGAAATTCTGAAGATGATAGAAAGTCAACCACAGGATATATATCATTGATTGGAGGTAATATAGTATCATGGAAAAGTAAAAAACAGTCTGTTGTAGCGAGATCAACAGTTGAGGCAAAATACAGAGCAATAGCATCAGGTATGTGCAAAGGAAAGTGGTTGCGTTCTTTACTGATGGAAATGGGCTTATTTACAGAAAAACCTATACCTATATTTTGTGACAGCAAAGCAGTAATACAGATAGCTTCAAATCCAGTATATCATGAGAGAACAAAACATATCAAAATAGATTGTCACTTTATACGGGATAGTGTACATGCAAAAGAATTTCAGCTAGAACATGTGGAATCAGGGCATCAATGTACAGATATATTGACTAAAGCAGTTACTCGAAATCTACTTCAGAAATTGTGCAGCAAGTTGAGGGTAACATCCATCTTTCACCCAACTTGAGGGGGAGTGTTGGATAAGATATGTGGAATCTCAGAAATACAAATCATGCAGCATAAAGTGTATCTGAACCCAAGGGATCGGATCAGATCCATTGGGAATTGTGACTTGTAATTAGGGTTAAGAAAGAACAAATCAGAAAGAGCAGTCGGCTGCCCAGTGAAGGGGCCGAATCTATATTGAGATTCCTGAAAGCAGGATCGGCGGATGAGTGCAGATCACTCAATGTCAAACAGCTTATGGTAGGAGGGGCAGCACACAGAGCATGAGATTTCATTCCTTCTCTGCCAAATGTCAAGCATCTATAAGGGGTGCATTAGTTAAACAACAACACCCAAACTTGAAAGGCAAAAACTGCCTTAGATCAACACAACGCAGGTATGAACTTAAAATAACTTGTATTCAATCACATAAATCTGCTCATAACAGCCTATTTTACAAGGGAAGAGTCTGCCTTATTTATAGGCAGTATACAATAGATAGAAAGAGACCAATACAAATTCCCAAACTGCTAGGAAATCTAGCAGTTGGGAGTTCAGCTGCTAGATTGCCTAGACATCAGGCCATGGTGGCCTGCGAAAATCTCAAGAAAGAAACAAGAAAAGAAATAAAA
Source organism: Brasenia schreberi (assembly GCA_036023115.1). Taxonomy (NCBI): domain Eukaryota; kingdom Viridiplantae; phylum Streptophyta; class Magnoliopsida; order Nymphaeales; family Cabombaceae; genus Brasenia; species Brasenia schreberi. Next base: position 3,288,698 of record JAYKKT010000048.1, read on the forward strand.
ATGCATAGAATACATTAAAACCTAAATATGAACTACAAAAGAAAAGAAAGATACATGGACCATGGGACATAATGCATTCATTACATGACACAATATATACATTCTAAGGTTCCTCAGCAAACTTATGGGAGTACGCTGAAGGCTTGTCCAAAAGGAACCTGAATCTTGAGGCTGGGAAGTGACTTGGTAAATGCATTGGCAAGTTGGTCTTTCAAACACATGTATTAAAGAGCCAAATGTTTTTGTGGATACTTTTCTCTCATGTGGTAAAAGTCCATCTCATTCTGCTTTGTCCACTCATGACGAGTATTATTGTTTGCTACATAAATAGAGCTCTTGTTATCACGTAACAGCAATGGTGTTTGAGAGAACTCCACAACCAGATCTTTGTAACAGTTGCCTCATCCATGTTAGCTCTATAGGAGTCATCAGTATTGCTCTATACTCAGCTTCAGTAGATAAGGACAGTTTCTGCTACTGCTTGTACCTCCAAGACACGAGCCTCTCAAGAAAATCCAGGAGCCTGTGAGTCAGTGCAGATCGCAGGTCCAATTAGCATCGATTTAAGGAATTAAGGGTGAAGACGGTGATGGAAATACTCTAATGCGTCCCGGCCTCACAATACACAAAAATATCTGATTTTCGATGAATTGCAACCAAAGAAATCTGACCGGAAAATTTCAGCTTGATCCGGTTTGGAACGCCGAAGCAGTTTTCCATCAAATCTCATCGGAACTGGAATCTGGTATGAACAGCCAAAACCAGACTTTTTGGACGTGGAAAGCAGCTCCAAGCCTCCAAGAACCTTCAAAGAAGGCTCCTTTTAATGGCTGAAGTGGGCCAGAAATCTTAGCTGGTTATTAGAAAGTTGTAGGCTTGAAATGATGCAGTGTTTCGATTCCGAATGAAGAATCTAATATGAAACAAATTTGGGAGAGAAGAACAAGAGAAGGCAATTCAAGAGAAATATTAACCAAAGGAATACATGATAAAAAAAAAAACTTGATATAGGTTCGCCTCACTCACTCTTCTGAAGCCCTTTATATAGAGGGCTAATCCATAAAAACCCTTCATCTAGAAAACCCACCTCTCCTAGGAAACCTACTTGTACTAGAAAACCTAATGAAAAACTTAGAAATTTGTGTAGGTATATCCTTATATATAGATCATGGGTGTTCCAATCTTTTCACAATTGGTTTTGTTCTAGAACGAATAAGATAGTTGTCATACTTAATCAAATAAACTGAAAAAATAGCATACATCTAATGCAAATGAGTTCATGAGATTAATCGGCTAGTCTTGGGAATGCCCTATGAGCCTAACACATCAACTAGCGGGCCTGCTTTTTCAAGCCAATTAAGGTTTGGGTTCAATTCGTCCTCTGTTTTACCTCCATCTTGATCGAAAATTCGCACAATTATGAATGTTTCCCTTGTTCTTATATATGGGTATAAGTGTACTCACTCTCCATTCCTCGGGCATCTTTTGGTTCTCCATATTTCATTAAATAGTCTTGTGAGCCAAGTGATACAATTTTTCATACTTCTATAGGAATATTGTCTGTCAACATTCATATATTTAAAAGACTTTATTACTTCATTCTTTTGAATACACTGATAGAAACTGTGGTTTATATACTTTTTTCATTTGGCTAACTCTAAAAAGTATATATAATTATCAGTTTATAGTGCAATATAAATATTTTTGTGTCTTTCAACTTGTTTCCAACTTTAGAACAACAACTAAGCCCTTATTCTAGATGGCGTCGGCTACATGAATTCTTTGTTTTCACAAAGCTCTAACGTGTGTCATGCTAGCAGTTAACTCAATATAAGGAATATAGTAACAAAAATAAAACTAGCCAAAAAAATCATATGCTAATGCACTTGGAAGACAATGTTAAGTACATACATGAGTGTTAACCGTATCGCACCGTGCACCCACGATACGATACACCATAGTGTATCGTTTTTAAGTAATTATCGCACCGTATCGTGCGATACAGGCCGTATCGCATGATATGCTTGGTTGAACTGAAATCCGCTATTTTCGCGAGTTTCCTCTCCCTCATCGACTTCTCCAAGCCTCCTATCTGACGTTCTTCGCCTCCTTTGTGTTCAAAACTCCAAAATCGTGCTCTACGGTGTTCGTGCAAGCCTCTCTTCTCGGATTTAGGTATATTTTTAGTGTTTTTCTTCAATTTTTAGTGTTTTTCTTCAATTTTTTCTTTTTATTTGTTGTTTTTTTATTTGTATTTTTCTTTTTTTGAATGACAAAATACGAAGTTATTAAGTGTGTGGATATGATTTTTATTGCATTCATGATTTGGGAGACACTCTATTTGAGTGTTATTTGACGATTGGGGATTTACGAAGTGCTTTTATTTTCAGGTTTTTGTTTGAATTAAAGTACTCAATTGAGATAGCAGGAAGGGGTGGTAGAGACTCTCATTCAAAGTATAATGATCCGGCATGGGTACACCAGTTGAGGGTTCTAGGTTAAAGACCAGATGCTTATTTTGTGAGAGAGTGGTTAGTGGTGGAATTTCAAGGTTGAAACGCCACCTAGCAAGGACTAGGAAAGAAGTTGTTCCATACACAGGCAGAGTTAGAAGTTTGTCAGAATGGCAATGTCTGTAGATGATTGAGAGATACAAGAAAGGAGATAACAAAAGGATAATTTAAAAATGTTTGAAGAAGATTATGATGCTACTGGATTTGGATTCACTGATAGTTTGCCTTCAGATGGTAGAACAGAGATTGGTAGTAGCAGTTCATGAGCACCTAGCAGGGAAATAAGGGTTGCTGAAGACTTTGGCGGTGGTAGAAGAGGAAGTTCAGGAAGGAGTAGAGGAAGATCTTCTTCTAGTATACATTCATTTTTTCCTCCTACTACTATACCTGGTAATCAACCTGGAATTTGTGCTGTTACGGCTTCACAATAGTTGCATGATCAGGCAGACCTTGCAGTGGGCAGATGGTTTTATGATGCATGCATTCCATTCAATGCAGCAAATAGTTTTCATTTTCAAGCAATGGTAGATGCAATTGCTAACATCGGTCATGGATCCAAGATGCCCTCTTATCAGAAGTTGAGAGGGAAGATATTAGATCAAACCGTTATTGAAGTGCAAGAATATTGTTCAACTTTGAAACAGTCGTGGAAGGAAACGGGATGCACTATCATGGCAGATGGATGGACCGATAGGCGAGGAAGGACATTGCTAAACTTTCTTGTATATTGTCCTAAATGACTCATGTTTTTGAGATCTCTAGACATGTCAGAGGAGAGGCACACTGCAAAGATCCTACGAGAAGAATTTGATAAGATTATACAGGAGATTAGACTACAGAATGTGGTCCAATTGATTACAGATAATGCAGCTAACTACAAAGCAGTTGGGAAGGAGTTAGCTGATATTTATAGGACTTTCTATTGGACACCATGTGCAGACCATTGTTTAGATCTCATCCTCGAGGACATTGGTGAGATGGATGAAATAAAGGCAGCAACTGAGTGTTGCCAAGATATTACAAAATTCATTTACAACCATGCATTTGTTTTGTGTATGATGAGGAGATATACAGAAGGTGCAGAGCTTCTTCGCACAGCTGTAACTCGGTTCGCAACAAACTTCTTATCTGTACAGAGTATTGTGAGACAAAAGCAAGCTTTGAAGAGAATGTTCTCCTCAGATGAGTGGCAACAATTTCTAGAGTTGCTTCAAAACAAAAGAAATAGAAAGTTGAATGAGATTGCAGAAACAGTTTTTAGAAGTTCATTTTGGAATGCATGTGTGAGATTATTGAAAATTACTTGTCCTTTAGTAAAAGTTTTGAGATTGGCTAATAGCGAGGAGAAACCATCTATGGGCTACCTTTATGAAGCCATAGACAGGGCAAAAGAAGCCATCAGAAATAATTTTAATGGAAAAAAGAGAGATTATGTGCCCGTATGAAAAATAATTGATAGTAGATAGAATAAACAATTACATCAGCCTATTCATGCAGCAGCACATTATCTAAACCCATCATTCAGTTACTCAAGAACCTTCAAAAGGGACAGTGAGGTTAATCGAGGAATCATTGATTGTATCGACAGATTAGTCCCTGATGAGAGCATAGCAGATGCGATACATCGAGAGATGGAGATATATGATAATGCTCTTCACTTGATGGGTTTGCTTGTAGCAATTCGCAACCGCACTACGATGCGTCCTGGTAAATTGTTTATTTTCATATTTAAGTTGTATCTTATATTACTGTTGATTATGTCTAATGTTTGTCTTTTTCTACAGATGTTTGGTGGAACAGGTTTGGAATTGATTGTCCGAACCTTAGAGATTTTGCAGTGAGAGTTCTGAGCCAAACCTGTAGTGCAACGGATTGTGAAAGGAATTAGAGTGTTCTTGAACATATTCATACAAAGAAGCGCAACAGGTTTAAACATAAAAGACTAAATGATTTAGTTTTTATTCGTTGTAAGATGCGCCTTTGTGAAAGGTAATGTTGTATTACTATTACTTAAATGTTCAATTCAATAAAATGTTTAACTTCAATTGTTAATATTATTTACTAATTGTTTATCTTTGTTTGTTGTAGGCAATTAAAAAAAGTAAATAGACAAGAAAGCCAATTTGATCCAATAACTTTGGATAATTTTGATATATTAGAAGATTGGGTTATAGAAGACGGTGAAGAAAATGCCCTCCTAACTAAAGAAGACATTGCATGGATTAATTTGGAAAGAGCGCAACAATAATAACAAGGAGATGAAGATTTTGATTTTCAAGCAGAAGTTGTTGCTGATGATGAGGAGGAGGATCTCCAAAAAGGAGAAGAAGAAGATTATTTAGTTGATGGTCCTGATTACAATTTGTAAAATGTAAATGTATTTCATTTTTTTTATTCAAAATATGTAAATTTGGATGCAATTGTTCAATGTTGAATGCTCAATCTGTACTAAACTTTGCATTATATGAATTTAAAGCAATTACAAGATTTTTCCAGATTTTTCTTGATTTTTTTCGGGTTTTTATTTTTTACGATACGGGCGATACGATACGCTCATATCGTGGAGCCCAGCGATACGATACCCGCAAACAACACTGCATACATGATCATAGTTTGAACCAGCCTTCAGTAGCTTCTACATAAGAAAGCAAAAAAACAAAGATGATTTGCACTTTTCGGAGTGAAAATAATAAGGGAAGCAAAGAAACAAAGTACGCAAATGCATCATACTATTTCACTTACAACAAATGCACAACTCTAACAAACAAGTGGACAAACCATATGAAGATGCAACTAATTCCTCTTGATAGTGAAAAACAGAGTGAACCTACTAATACGTTTTGACTCACACCTGCTGATATATATTTCTGAAATCCTGCTGAGCCAATGAAAGCTTTGACATAAAAATAGCCATGTACTTGTGCTTAATCTGTTCAGACTCCACAAGCAAATGATCAATTTTCAGGGTTTGAGATGAAAATCCACGTGTAGATTCATGTTTGATGGACTTCTCACAGTCTGCAATAAATTCTAAACCCTCTACCGTAGAAGTGAGTGCCATCTCTGAACCTGATTTCAACTGATTATAACTAAAACCGATGCTGCAATCTTCAGATAGTTTCTGCCTCTTTGCAGAACGAGGACCATTGTCACTGCCACAAAATTGTTCATCAGCTCTTTGAAATATTTTTGAGGATTTCTTTTCAAATTCAAGATATTCATCTGGGAGATTTGGGGCAATTTGCATTATTTCAGCCATATTATGAACAATGTGAAGATTCAACAGAGGGTCCAAGCGGAAATCTTCAGAACTTTCTTCGGACAAGACCAACGCCTCATGATACAGTGAAATACCACGTTGATGATCCTTCTCTAGAATAGCTATACCTGCCAGCCCATTCAGTGCCACTACTAACCTCCTCAAAGCTTCTTCTCCTTCAGTTTTAGTTTTCCCAATAAGAACCTACATTACAAAGTAAATTACAAAAAAAGTTGAGCTGTACGAAATCCAAACCAAGACAATTTATAAGGTAAAGAAGTATTACTCCTAATATTTCCTCCATGGTCATTGGCTTCTGATGCAAGGAACGCAAACCAGAACTGCCAACTTGAGGATGACAACAAGCCTGGCGAAGCTTTAAGAGAGAACCCAGTAGATTCACAATCACCTCATGAGAAAGAAAGAGTTCACATGGAGCATCAGAACCTGAAACACTTAATATAAATAAAGTTACCAATAGACATAATATCTTGAAATAGGAGCAAGAATAGAACGAATTACAAAGTTACCATGCATCACTTTCTTGTTTACCATCTCCTCCTTAAAAGTTTCGATGACCTTGTGGAAATAACTGGAGCATCTTTCGTGCTGTCTCTGGTAAAAGTGTTCCTCAATTGGTGAAAAGTAAAGCCAAGAGGTGTGTGCCTCCTGAGGAGGCAACAGTAACTCATCTGAGACAAGTATTTTAGAAGAGCGCCACATAATCTTCCTGAAGAATTTGTGGGTGAACTCCATTGCTGCAATATCTCTCTTCTGTAAAGAGGGTGATTGTTTTGCAAGGTGAAGTTATTAAAAAAAGCTGCATGCGCTGAATCAGACTACAATTTGGCAACAGTATCACATAATCATTTCTATTAAAGAAAAAGAGAAACAGACTGCGACAGGCCACTTTGAAAGGATAAAATGATGTCTGCCTACAGTTAGAGACACCACATAGATCAAATCTACCTTCATCTGAACAAAATACATACAAAACCACATTCAACATAAGCGCATAAAATTCATGGAAATTAAAGGACTAAGTGCTGAATAGAGACATGAATACAATGAAGCTGTATAAAGATCATGTAACAAAATCCAGGTGCAGCAATCTAGCATATCTGTTTTAGTCAGAAGTTCTGCTTTGCAAACTAGAAAATAGTATGACAATAGAACATGATATGTTTCCATATTGAGGGGCTGTCACAAGAAAAATGGTTTTCACTATTCGACAGGGATTAGCAAAAGCTCCCCAACAAACAGCTTAGATATGGAAACCAAGGGTGTTCTCTGACCTCATAAGGATTTTGGATAACTTCAGTCCACCATCTATGCAAATCAAAAGGGAAAGCTCTAAGGAAGCGTAAGAGTCCATGCATGTCATCCAGCCGTTTCTGAATAGGAGTTCCTGTGATGCACCAGTGATGCTGACCACGTAATCTTGATGCCATTTCAGTTGCGGAGGCAGCAGCACTTTCAACCATTTGAGCCTCATCCAAACAAATACGCCACCAATATATTCTTGTGAGGGGTGTGGGGACTACAGGATACCTACAATGAGCTTACGTCAGCATAAAAGTCTCACTATAAACAAACGTGAGGCAGGTATCTTAACCTTCAAGGAGAGGATGATAGGAGCTTAAACAAATTTCAGAAGCAGAGAAAGGTAAATGATAAAGAACCAGAAGTCATATTACATGTCATGTGATAACACAAGAAAACAAAGACTGCTATCTGATAGAAGAAGAGCAGCACTGAACATCATGAAGTCAAGAATGGTTAGCACCAGGATGCACAACCATTCAAGCAATTTCTTATGGACAGCAACGTGTTCCATTAAAACATCTGTTAACAAAGTCAGTAATAGTTATAACACGAAGACTTCAAAATGCACTGCAAAGTCTAAGTTCATGGAGAAATGTAAGCAACCTAGATAACGATTAAATCTCCATATAAGTAGGCAACATCTGAACAACTGAATCCTACAACAATTAAGAGAAATTCAAGGTATGCATATATACAGACACACACACATGCACGAACGCACAAATATATACATATAAAGTTATAAACACACACAGAGTTCCTCAAATAGAATCCAGCTACTGTTGCAACACTGTTCCTTTATATTTTAAAACACAATAACAACAAGTAAGCCTCTTCCGACTAAATGGGTCTGGCTACATGGATTCTTTTCTGCAATAAAACTTGATATTGTGCATCCTAACAGTTACCTCAACAAAAGCTAGATCATTCTTTATAGTTTCCTTCCAGTACTTTTGTGTTCTTCCTCTTTCTTTTTTAACATTTTCACCATCTAGTTTCTCACACCTTCTTATCAGAGCTTCCTTTAGTTGCCTTTCCAAACGCCCAAATCATCTTGAATGAATTTACCTCGTTGTACCATATATTATTACTATTTCCAATTTGTTTCTGATAAATCCATTACAAATACAGTTTTCCTTGTGTAGCCATCGTCAATATAACTTATCAAGTCTAATTAGTGTGCGACAATATTTACCTTTCAACTGTGATGGTATTTTCTTGTCACATAGAATACCTAATGAAACACCCATTTTAATTATGTGTGACTTCTTCATCAATTTTTCCATTGTTCCCACTTCCCATTGCTTTAGAAACTGAATGTAGGTACTTAAAACATAAATGTAACCAAGTTATTCTAAGCAATAAGAACAATTAAAAGAAACTAATATATATTATATTTATCTCTTAAGTATGGTCCAATCTAATTTGAGCAATGGAACATATTATACTTACCTGCAAAAATAATAAGATAATATTAGGATAGAGAAATAGATGCTCTTAAAACATGAAAAAATCTTCTAAATCCATAATGACTCACCAAAAAATCACAGGTTTAAGAACCAAAATATAACATCTACCAAACAAGAATATTTATAATACTTTTGAAGTAACAACTTTAACATGTATCAAATATAACAATTAACAACTTAACAAATACAACAACAACAACTAAGCCTTTTCCCATTAACAACTTAACAAATAACAAGTCCAAAATATAACATTAATCAAATGCGATTACAATATAAACTTAATTGTTTAAGATGAACCAAAAAACTATATATTTTATATTCCACAGGAAACTAATCAAGTTCATTTTTAGATAAAGAATCTTGTTCATCCAGTTCCTCGTTTTTCAGCTAAATTAAGAAGCTAAGAAATTAAAAAATTAATGGTAATTTAAGAGATCACTCTTGCATGACCGGTCCCAAGCTCGGATAAACATCTTGTATTAGGCTTCCGACAAACATCGTAAAACTTTGTCAAACTTATTTATCATGAATTCCACAAATTATGATAGGGCTATATAAAAACAAAGAATCCATGTACCCAGCCCCATCTAGTATGGGAACAGGCTTAGTTGTTGTTGTAGTTGTCGTTGGTAACTGGTAGTTGCCTAACACGGATAAACAGATAAAGTTCCTAGTTCCTTGTTCTTCTAGTTCCTTGTTTTATAAACTTTTATGCTAATAGGGATATAACTGCCCGCTATAGCATTGTTAATGACGCAATTAGTGCCCAAAAGGGTCACCCGTTAACAACTCCCCGCTATAGTGGTCCATGAACCGCTAAATCGCTAACATGCGCTATAGTAGACGCTATAGTGTGTTATTAATAACATAGAGTAAGATAAGTCAGAGCTCCAATCATTTGTCGATATGGAGTAGGATTTTCAAGTAGCTCTCTGTCCACAAGTTTCATTTTCTGATTTAGCACCGCTATTGTTTCCACTATCTTGTCATTTGTTAACCCTAATATAATAATAATATCATGTGCAAACTTAGTTTCAGATAGAAACACGCTTTTATCATTTTGTGTTACCTCAATACCAAGAAAGTAATATAGTGGACCAAGATCTTTCATTTGAAATGCATTAAGAAAGATTCGTCTAAACACATTTAATGTCTGATAATCATATCATCAACATATAGCAAAAGAACCAATATACCTGCAATGGTTTTTCTTATAAACAATGCAGTGTTAGTGTAGATGTAGTAAAACGATGACTAACCATAAATTCACTTAACCAAGCTTTCAATGCTTGTTTAAGACTATATAGGGCTTTAATAAGAAAAAGAACATGATTGTTTGAAATGGCAAGACCACGAGGAGGTTTCATATAGACCTCTTTTCTTAATCACCAACAACAACAACAACTAAGCCTTTTCTCCTACTAGACGGGGTCAGATACATGGATTCTTTGTTTCCACATAACCCTATCATGTGTCATGGTAGCAACTCACAATAAGCTAGATCATTCTTTATTGTTTCTTTCCAACACTTTTGTGGTCATCCTTTATCTCTTTTCATACCTCTTTTCTTAACCACCCATTTAAGAAAATATTCTTAACATTAATTTGAAAGATATCTCAATTCTTAATGCACACAGTTATAAGAGTCTTAACCATAGTGATCCTGGCTACTAGAGCAAAAGTTTCTTCATGATCTATTCTATATTAACGTGAATATCCTTTCGCAACCAAACGACTTGTATATCTTTCTAAGGTACAATGATTTTTTGTCTTAATTTTGTATACCCACCTACACTCTATAGGCTTTTTAGTCTTAGATCGGCTAACTATTTCCCAAGTTTGGGCTTTGTTTAAAGCATCCAACTCCTCTGTCATAGAGGTCATAGCATAGATGCATGACCTTCCTTCAATGTTTTAGGTTCTCTAATGGTTGACAGGGGTCAATAATGCTCTATGTGACCATGAAAAAGTTTTATACAAAACAAATCTATCGGGAACCTGAATTCTCTACCTGACCTTCTTAGGGAAGCTTCTATAATTTCTTGAGTTTGCATAGAGTAACAATGTTCCTTAAATGGAGAGACTGAATATAACAATAACTTCTTCATTCTCTTTTTGATCTATATTTTCATTATCACCAAGAATATCAATCAAGAAGAAATATATGAAATCATGAGCTGAATTCGAAGTACCATTTTCAAAGAAACACTGTTTCCAAAAATTGAACATTTCTACACATAAAGCTTATCATTTTATGGATCATAACACCCCTTTATGTTTATCATTTTCAAGAAGGAATATCGCATGATAACGCACCCAATGGCATGAGGAGAGAATTTGTCTTTCCTATTAGTGAAAACAAAACACTTTCATCAAACAATTTTTGAATAAGAATAGCTAGGAGTAGTTGTAAACAATTTTTCAATAGGTGAAGCATTATGAAAAGCATAAAATGGTATAATATTTAGTAGACAAACATATGTTATGATAGCTTCTACCCATAGGTTTTCAGGAAATTCCACTAGACACTAACTTAGTGGTTTTAACTATGTGCTAATCATTCCGTTCCGCAATACCATTTTTATTGGGGGGTTTAATACAAAATATTTGATGAAGAATATCATTATTTTCAAGATAGTTTTCAATTTTTTTTGAGATAAATTCCTCTCAATAATCAAACCTAAAAACCTTAATGTTAGAATCAAATTGATTCTTAAAAATATTGTGAAAATTGACAAAATTCTTGAATACATCTGATTTTGTCTTTAAAGGATATACCCATGCATACCTAGTAAATCAAACATAAGAGACTCTCCCTTTTGATATGACAGGTGCAAGACTCCAACCATTAGAGTGTATTAAGTGAAAAGGTTTACTTATAACGAATATTATTTAAGAAAATGAAAGAGTTTTATTTTACCAAAAGCACATAAAGCTTATCATTTTTAGGATCATAGCACCCCTTTATATTTTTCATTTTCAAGAAGGAATATCGCATGATAACGCATTCAATGTCATGAGGAGAGAATTTGTCTTTCCTATTAGTGAAAACAAAACATTTTCATCCAAAAACTTTTGAATAAGAATAGTTGGGAGCAATGTTGTTCGATGTGTATCGTATCATGTATCATTTTGGTCCACGATACATATTGTATCGTATTTTTCTGTATCGTATTGTTCTGTATCATATTTTAATACTAAGAAATTGATAAAAATTTGAAAAAACAGGAAAATTCTGATAATTGCAAAAAATCATATAATGCATATTTTGAAGCAAGATCCTTAGAAAAAAGTATAATTTTCATAATTGAAAAAAATACATTTACACATTATAATCAAGATCATCAACTAAATAATCTTCACCTTCTTCTTGCTCAAGATCCTTACCACCTTCTGCTTGTTGCGGTCCTTCAAAATTAATCCATGCAATGTCTTCTTTGGTTAGGAGTGCATTTGTTTCATTATCTTCCATAATTTACTCCTCTAATATAGCAAAATTATCCAAACTTATTGGATCAAATTAGATTTCTTATTTATTTAACTTTTTTAATTATCGGCAAGAAAGAAAGATAAGTAATTAGTAAATAACATTAACAATTGAAGTCAAATAAAATATTGAATTGAATCATTAAGTAGTAACTAATACAAGATTACCTCTTTCGGAGCCGTATGTTACAACGGATGAAAACTAAGTCATTGAGCTCCTTATGTTTAAACCTATTACACTTTTTGTGTGGATGTGTTCAAAGACGCTCTAATTCCTTTCACTAGTGGATCCTAGTACAAATACTAGTATATGTTATATCCTACAAAAGATCTCGAAACTCTTTGAATCCATAACTGGATATTTTGCAGCTCGTAAAATCTTTGTAAGTTTCAGATCATTATGAGGGAACTTGCTAATTGACACCTACGTGCACCCAAAATTAGCAAATACTAGTTGTATTATGATTGATTTATGTAGCTTGAATATTATATATAATATATAATATTATATACCCTAGTCGTGTCGTCGCACCCAAAATTTTTGAAATTTACCGTATCCCGCACCCGCACCCATGTGACATAGTTATTAATTACTTATCTTTCTTTCTTACAAACAATTAAAAAAGTTAAATAAATAAGAAAACCAATTTCATCCAATAAGTTGGATAATTTTGATACTAACTCCTCTTTAGAATACATGAATAACAACAACAACAACTAAGCCTTTTCCCATACTAAACGGGGTCGGCTACATGGATTCTTTGTTTCTATAGATCCCTATCGTGTGCCATGTTAGCAGTTAACTCACAATAAGCTAGATCATTCTTTATTGTTTCTTTCCAACACTTTTGTGGTCGTCCTCTACCTCTTTTAACACTTTCCATAGTTATTCATACCTTCTTACATGTTCTTCTTTTGATATTCTTTCTATATGTCCAAACCATCTTAAACGATATTTTCTCATTTTATCCTCTATTGGTGTCACTCCTAATTTGTTTATAATAACCTCATTATGTATACGGCCTTTTCTTGTATGACCACTCATCTATCTCAACATCTTCATTTCTGTCACAAACATCTTTTGTACATGTTGATGATTAACTGCCCAACACTCATAACCATAAAACATGGCAGGCCTAATTGTTGCTCTATAATATTTACCTTTTAACTTTAATGGTATCTTCTTATCACAAAGAATACATGATGCTCCTCTCCATTTTAACCAACCAGCATTAATTCTATGCGTAACATCTCCATCAATTCTTCCATCACTCTGAAAAATTGACCATAGGTATTTAAAACTTTCCTTTTGGGGGATGCAATGTGTGCCAATTTTAATTTCTATGTCCTCTAAGGTAACCAAATGATCAAATTTACATTCCATATATTATGTCTTTGTTCTACTAAGTTGGAGGCCTTTGCTTTCTAATGTTTCTCTTTATAGTTCCAATTTTCTATTAACTTTTTCCTTAGACTACTCCACTAATACAATGTCATCTGCAAATAACATACACCAAGGTACTTTATCTTGAATATGTTTTGTTAACTCATCAATCACCATTATAAATAAGTATGGACTTAAAGTTGATCCTTGATGTAACCCAATATTAACTTCAAAGAAGTTTGTCATTCCTTCATGAGTCCTCACACATGTTTTTGCACCATCATACATGTCTCTTATAAGGTTAAAGTATGTCAATGGGATACCTCTTTTTTCCAACATTCTCCAAAGAACCTCTCTCAGTACTCTATCATAAGTTTTTTCTAGATCAATTAATATCATGTGAAGGTCTTTCTTTTTTGCTCTAAATGTTCCATAAGACGTCTCAAAAAAGGTGAATTGCTTCAATAATAGATCTGCCTGGCATGAATCCAAATTGGTTCTCTGTTGTACTTGATACTTGTCTTAACCTACGTTCGATAATTCTTTTCCACAATTTCATAGTATGGCTCATTAACTTGATACCTCGATAATTCGCAAAATTTTGAATGTCTCCCTTATTGTTATATATGGATATAAGTGTACTTACTCTCTATTCCTCGGGCATCTTTTGGTTTTTCCATATTTCATTAAATAGTCTTGTGAGCCAAGTGATTCCTATTTCTCCTAGTATTTTACAAACTTCTATAAGAATATTATCTGGTCCTACCGATTTACCACCCTTCATATGTTTGAGAGCCTCTTTGACTTCATTCTTTTGAATATGTCGGTAGAATTTGTGGTTTATATACTTTTTTGATTTGGCTAACTCTCCTAAGCTAATACTAACATCTTTATTTTCATTAAAAAGCTTATAAAAATAGTTTTTCCATCTATTTCTTATATCATCATCTTACACTAGAATTTTTCCATCATCGTCCTTAATGCATCTAACATAATTAAGATCTTTAGTTTTCTTATCTTTAGCCCTAGCTATCCTAAAAATATCTCTTTCACCCTCTTTTGAGTTGAGTTTTTTTATATAAATCATCCCAAATTTTAGCTTTTGCTTCACTCGCGGCCTTTTTTGCTTCCTTCTTTGCTTTCTTATAAGCCTTTAAAGTTTCACTAGTTTTCTTAGAATAATATAATTTGTAACATGCCCTCTTTGCCTTGATTTTATTTTGCACTTCTTCACTCCACCACCAAGCTTCTTTTTGTGCCGGTACACCTTCCTTAGATACACCTAACACATCTTTCGCCACTTTCCTAATATGTATAGCTATATTGTTCCACATATCACGGGGTGTACCAACGTAATTCCAAACATCTCCTTGAAGGACTTTCTGTTTAAATATATCTTCTTTCTCGCTTTTGAGGTTCCACCATTTAGTCCGAATAGCACGGTGCACTCTTTTCTTCTTTGTCCATTTTTTTATTTATAAATCCATAATTAAAAGTCGATGTTGGGTGGTTAAGCTTTCTCCTAGAACTTTTTTTCTACAAATAAAGTAACAATTTGTGTTTGTGATAAGCCACTCTTACTCTTATAAGTAATTAAATGTTCATCTCATTTTTTAAAGATTGTATTGACTATAAAGAGATCAAATGCCATAGCAAAATTTAAAATCTCCCTACCTTCCTCATTTATATCCCCAAAACCAAAGTTTCCATGAATACCTTGGTATCCTAATGCCTCTTTACCGACATGTCCATTTAAGTCTCCTCCTAAACAAATCATCTCCTTTTGTGGAATCTTTTGAATCACCTTATCTAACTCTTCCCAAAAAGCTGTCTTTATACTATCTTCTAGTCCTACTTGGGGTGCGTAAGGACAAACTATATTCAAAACCTCTGCTCCTAACACTAATTTCAACGTCATGATTCGGTACCATATTGTTGTATGTCTACTACACTATCCTTTAAATCTTTATTTATGATAATACCAACTCCGTTTCGAGCCTTTTCTTTACCTGAGTACCATAATTTAAAACTTGTATCCTCCATCTCCTTTGCTTTTTCTCCAACCCATTTTGTCTCTTGTAAACATAGAATATGAATCTTTCTCCGAATCATAGTATCTACCACCTCCATTAACTTACCGGATAATGTTCCGATATTCCAAGAACCAATACGAATCTTATTATCTAGGACTGCTAAATATTGGCGCTATTACCATTTTTAAGGATCGGTTGCTAAGCACCCAGTGCAATAGTGGCCACCAAGTTGCTAAAACGCGATAGTGTTATAGCGCGCTATTAACTACATGGGTCCACACAATTCACAGATTATGTAGAGATCCCCGCCGCCCAACAAAAATAAATTATCACCATCTTATGTTACAAAGCAAGATTTTTAAAATACTTAGCTCAATGAGAAAAAGCACTTGCCTTCTCCCCCTCTGCCATCATGAACTAGTTTTATCAAAACACAATTCCGTGAACAAAACAACAACAAAGCATTCACTACAAAAACATGCAAAAAATTCCAAATGAGTTCAGTTATGTAACCTCTTCTTGAACCTCATAACACGAGGACAACCAACATGCCGATCATGATCATGTGAAAGATCTTCTTTCAGAACATCATATGTTGTCAAAACAATGTCAGCGCTTGCAAGTTCATCCATATCAACAAATGAAGCATATGAGGAAGAGTTCTTTACTCCTTCATATACACAAGTCCGTAGAGAACCAGCCCTTGTGTGCCTACAATATGGGTAAAGAATACAATCGAATTTTATCATTAGCAGAACTTTAAAGGAACTTCTCCACATAGATCTACATGAACAATGCAGCAACTACGATCCAAAATATTTCATAAAAAGAGT